>CAJQZJ010000472.1:0-10735 GCA_907164525.1 Lophiomys imhausi | reverse complement strand
CCCGCCTTCCTATACAATTTTTGCCCAGCTATTTGGACATCAACAACCTTTATTATTCAATCAGAGAATGCTTCAGATAGGGTATTAGCCAAAGCTCCGAATATTGAAACCAGCATTTAAAAATCATACATAAGACCTTTACCTTCATCTACCCCTTTTAATCTAGTAAAAGCTCTTTTTTCTTATAATAATAAATACAATACAATACAGTAAGAACAATTTAGGGAACCATTATAAAAAACTATAAGATATGACATACATTCCCAATATCCTGTCCTTATGTATCTGGTAACTAGGAAGAATATACTATTGTCTGTCTATCTTGATGAGTTTAAAGTTCTCTACCTAACACAATTTCTATCCTAACTTACATCACCAACTTAAAAACATCATCTCAGACCTACAACATACTTTAATTCCTAAAGAACTTAAAACAGGGGGAGCCAAGATGGCAGTGACCTACACTGACGCATTTTGAACGTGGAAGAAAAGAGCCAAAAAAAACACAGATTTATTGGACACTGTGCAAAAACCGGAGGGGCTAGACCCTCCAGGAACACTCACAGCTCCCAAGGGACTGTTAAAAGTCTCAGGGTAAGGCTCTCTCCCCATCTCTCTCAGACACGGAAGCCACTAAATCCGGGATTCGGGAACTCCCATTTGGAGAGGCACCTGGTAAGATCGAACCCAACTCACAGCAGGCAGAATCAGAGGACACATGGGGATCCCCCACTAGCCTACTGGGCTCCCCACACCTCAGGAAGACCTTATAGTTACTTAGGACTTTGTGGGATAGTGGAAGTCTTAGCAAGGAAGAAACAGTGCCCTCGGCAGGCAGAGCAATCAGGGTGGGAAGCAGGCACAGTCTGGCGGGAGGGGCCGGGGCACCCACGGCTGAGCAGCTAGGGAGGGAGTCCCGCACAGGCAGCGGGAGGGGTCGGGGCCCCACGCACCTGCGGCTGAGCAGGCAGGGAGGGAACCCGGCACAGGTGGGCGAGGCTGAGAGGCCAGGCCTGTGGCGAGAAGCCTAGTGAGAAACCAGAAGTCAGGGGACCCTAGCTGTATTCTGGAAAATCCAGACATATTAGGTGTGGAACCAGGCCCTGTCAGCCTCCGTGATGACAAACAAAGCCCACAGAATCTGTGCCTGGGCAAACAGGTACATACCATCAGAACCATTACAGGCTGATAACGCAGTGTGCAACATAGAGAAGTCTGAATTTGGAGCAGTGAAACAATCCTGGACCATTACTCACTACCTGGGAATAGGCTGCACCAGCTCACAGTGCTTCAGGCTATTAAAACCACAGTGACATTGAGATCCCTAAGTAAGAAACGACAGATAGCCAAGCAATGCGTCCCTTACACCAAAGCATCCCCTGTGGATCAAAGCACAGAAAACGACAAGAACAGACAGCTAAACACATCCATATGGCCAAAGGTCCAAGAAAAAATAGAAATCAAGGAAATATGACTCCAACAAAGAAGAATTATCCTACCTCATCCAATTCGGATGACCTCACACCAACAGAAACAGATGAAAACGATGACAATTCTGCATTATGGAAAGTGATAGAGTCCCTTCAAGAAGAACTTAAATCCATGAAGGAATTCAAAGAAGCCACAATTTTACAAGTCAAAACAATGAACAACACCATTAAAGAACTCCAAGTCAAGGTGACAGAGCTTGAACAGGAAAAGGACAAAGCAATGAAAGATTTTCAGACCAAAACAAGCAAGCTGGAGAAGGAAATGTACAAAACGAACAACACCATACAAGACATGATAATAGAAATAGAAACAATAAAGAAAACACAGTCAGAGTTAAAAGAGGAAGTGGAGAATCAAGGGATGAGAACAGGAACTACGGATGTAAGTAGGAAAAATAGAATGCAAGAGATGGAAGACAGGACCTCAGGCATGGAAGATTCGATGGAAGAAATCAGTACAACATCCAAAGAAAATGAGAAGGCTAAAAAAATCTCTCACCCACAACATCCAAGAAATCAAGGACTCAATGAAAAGACGGATCCTAAGAATTATAGGTATAGAGGAAAGAGAAGACTCCCGACTCCAAGGTCCAGGAAATATCTTCAACAAAATCATAGAGGAAAATTTCCCAAACCTGAAAAAAGAGATGCCAATAAAAATCCAAGAGGCTTACAGAACACTGAACAGATTAGATCAGAAAAGAAACTCCTCTCGCCACATAATAATTGAAACACCAAATGTACAGAACAAAGAAAGAATATTAAAAGCTGTAAGAGAAAAAGGTCAAGTCACATACAATGGCAGACCCATCAGAATTACACCTGACTTCTCCTCAGAAACTTTAAAAGCTAGAAGGGCCTGGGCAGATATCCTACAAGTCCTGAGAGATCATAGGTGCCCAGCCAGACTACTATACCCAGCAAAACCCTCTATCAACATAGATGGAGAAAACAAGATATTCCATGACAAAATCAAATTAAAACAATATCTACCCAAAAACCCATCCCTACAGAAAATCCTAGATGGAAAATTCCAACCCAGAGAAGAAAACTTCACCCAAGAAAACAAAGGGAATAGAAAACCCCTCAGCAACTAAACCAAAAGACGCACAGGACCATCACCTATACCAAACTAATGGGAAATAACAACCCCAGGTCACTAATATCCATCAACATCAATGGACTCAACTCCCCAATAAAAAGACACAGGTTTACAGAGTGGATCCGCAAGCAAGACTCGTCCTTTTGCTGCATACAAGAAACACATCTCACTACCAAAGATAGACACTACCTCAGAGTAAAGGGCTGGGAAAAGGTCTTCCAAGCAAATGGACCCAGGAACAAGCTGGAGTAGCCATCCTAATATCAAACAAAACAGACTTCCAAATGAAGTTAATGTAAAAAGACAAAGAAGGGCATTATATACTCATTAAAGGGAATATTCATCAAGAGAAAATCTCAATACTGAACATCTATGCCCCAAATACAAAGGCACCTACTTTCGTAAAAGAAACACTTCTAAAACTTAAAGCGCACGTCGATCACAACACATTAGTAGTGGGAGACTTCAACACCCCACTCACAACAAAGGACAGATCATCAAGACAGAAGACAAACAGAGAAATATTGAGTCTAACAGAGATCATGAAACAAATGGACCTAACAGATATCTACAGAACGTTTCACCCCAACACAAAGGAATACACCTTTTTCTCAGCACTCCACGGAACCTTTTCCAAAATCGACCATATAGTTGGACACAAAGATAGTCTCAATAGATACAAGAAAATTGAAATAACACCTTGTATCTTATCAGACCACCACGGAATAAAGCTGGTCTTCAACAGCAAAAGAATCAACAGAAAGCCCACACACACACATGGAAATTGAACAGCTCCTTCCTGGATGACCACTGGGTCAGGGAAGAAATAAAGAAGGAAATCAAAGTCTTCTTAAAATCAAACGACAATGAAGACATAACATACCCAAACCTAAGGGATACAATGAAAGCGGTGCTACGAGGAAATTTCATAGCACTAAGTGCTTTCAAAAAGAAAATTGTGACAGCTCATATTAGTGAATTAACAGCTAAGCTGGGTGAATTGGAAAAAAAAGAAGCAAACACTCCCAAGAAGAGCAGAAGGCAGGAAATCATCAAACATAGGGCTGAAATCAACAACTTAGAATCAAAAAGAACTATACAAAGAATCAATGATACCAAGAGTTGGTTCTTCGAGAAAATCAACAAAATAGACAGACCCCTAGCCAAATTAACTAAAAGGCAAAGGGAAAGAACCCAAATCAACAAAATCAGAAATGAAAAGGGAGAAATAACAACAGACATTGAGGAGATCCAGAAAATATTCGGATTCTACTTTAAAAATCTATATTCCACCAAATTTGAAAACCTAAGCGAAATGGACAATTTCCTCGATAAATTCCACCGACCAAAACTAAATCAAAATCAGATTAACAGCTTAAACAGCCCAATAACACCCAAGGAAATAGAAACAGTCATTAATAATCTCCCAACCAAAAAAAGCCCAGGGCCAGATGGCTTTAGCACAGAATTCTACCGGACCTTCAAAGAGGAACTAACACCATTACTCTTCAAACTCTTCCACCACATAGAAACAGAAAGGACACTGCCAAACTCATTCTATGAGGCCACTGTCATTCTGACTCTTAAACCACGCAAAGACCCAACAAACAAATAGAACTTCAGACCAAGCTCCCTCATGAACATAGATGCAAAAATACTTAATAAAATACTAGCAAACTGAATTCAAGAACACATCAAAAGTATCATACATCATGATCAAGTAGGCTTCATCCCAGGAATGCAGGGATGGTTCAATATACGAAAGTCTATCAATGTAATTCACCATATAAACAAGATGAAAGAAAAAAAAACACATGATAATCTCGCTAGATGCGGAAAAAGCATTTGACAAAATCCAACACCCCTTCATGCTAAAAGTTCTGGTGAGAACGGGCATACAAGGACCATACCTAGAAATAATAAATGCAATATACAGCAAGCCAGTGGCCAACATCAAATTAAATGGAGAGAAGCTGGAAGCATTTCCTCTAAACTCAGGGACAAGACAAGGATGTCCACTTTCACCATCTCTTCAATATAGTACTTGAAGTCCTTGCTAGAGCAATAAGACAACTAAAGGAGATCAAAGGGATAAACATTGGAAATGAAGAAGTCAAATTATCCCTATTCGCAGATGATATGTTAGTATACATAAGCGACCCCAAAAACTCCACCAAAGAACTCTTACAGCTGATAAACAACTTCAGCAAGGTGGCTGGATACAAAATTAACTCAAAAAAATCAGAAGCCCTTCTTTATACAACAAACAAATATACCGAGAAAGAAATAAGGGAAACAACCCCCTTCACAATAGCCACAAACAATATAAAATTCCTGGGGGTAACTCTAACCAAGCAAGTAAAGGACCTATACAACAAGAACTTCAAGCCCCTGAAGAAAGAAATGGAAGAGGCCTTTAGAAGATGGAAAGATCTCCCATGCTCATGGATAGGTAAAATCAACATAATAAAAATGGCTATCCTACCAAAAGCAATATATAGATTCAATGCAATTCCTATCAAAATACCAACACAATTCTTTATAGACCTGGAAAAAGCTATTCTCAACTTCATATGGAACAACAAAAAGCCCAGAATAACTAAAACAATCCTGTACAATAAAAAAGCATCTGGAGGTATCACCATCCCAGATTTCAAGCTGTACTACAGAGCAATAGTAATAAAAACAGAATGGACTGGTATAGAAACAGACCAGTGGATCAATGCAATCGAATTGAAGACCCAAACATGGACCCACACACCTATGGCCAACTAATCTTTGACAAAGAAGCCAAAACCACATAATGGAAGAAGGACAGCATCTTCAACAAATGGTGCTGGTCCAACTGGATGTCCACTTGCAAAAGAATGAAATTAGACCCATACCTATCACTTTGTACAAAACTTAAATCCAAGTGGATCAAAGACCTTAACATAAGGCCGGCCACACTAAATCTACTAGAAGAAAAAGTAGGAGAAATCCTCGAATTCATTGGCACAGGTAACAACTTCCTGAACAGAACACCAACAGCTCAGGACCTGAGATCAACAATCAATAAATGGGACCTCATGAAACTGAAAAGCTTCTGTAAGGCAAAGGACACTGTCATTCGAAAAAAACGGCAGCCTACAGACTGGGAGAAAATCTTCACCAACCCCACATCTGATAGAGGGCTATTATCTAAAATCTACAAAGAACTCAAGAAACTAAATGCCAAGAAACCAAATAATCCAATCAAAAAATGGGAGATGGAGCTAAATCGAGAATTCACATAGGAGGAATCCCTAAGGGCTGAGAGACACCTGAAGAAATGTTCAACATCCTTAATCATCAGAGAAATGCAACTCAAGACAACCCTGAGAATGCATCTAACACCTGTCAGAATGGCAAAGATAAAGAGCTCAAATGACAGCACATGCTGGCGAGGGTATGGAGAAAGGGGAATCCTACTCCATTGCTGGTGGGAGTGCAGGCTTGTGTAACCACTATGGATGTCTGCCTGGCGATATCTTAGAAATCTTGGAATAACCTTGCCTCAGGACCCCGCCATACCACTTCTGGGTATACACCCAAAGCACCCCTTACGGAGACATAGGGAAGTCTCCTCATCTATGTTCATAGCAGCCTTATTTGTAATAGCTAGAAATTGGAAACAACCCAGTTGTCCCTCAACTGAAGAATGGATTAAAAAACTGTGGTACATCTATATGTTACTCAGCTATCAGAAACAATGAAATCATGCAATTTGCAACCAAATAGATGGATCTAGAGAAGCTCATCCTGAGTGAGCTAACCCAGACTCAGAAGGATGCACATGGCATCTATTCACTTATAGTAGGATTTTACTATATCATACAGGATATCTGTACTACAACCAACACACCAAAAGGAACATGGACATAAACTTTTTTTTCTTTTTCTTTTTCCTTTTCCCTTTTCTTTTTCCTCTCTTTTTTGTTGTTATTCTTTGTTATTGTGGGTTTGTGTGTTTGTTGGTCTTTTTTTAGTATTCCCCCAGTAGCAAGGGGACACCTTTCACTGGCAGTACTGCCTCGTAGGCCCCCGGTGAATGAAGAGGCTCTTGGCCCTCATATGACTCCTGATCTGTGGTGAGAGACTGTTATGCAGGGACACTCCACCCCAGAGGAACAAGACGGAAGGGTCAGGGGGTAGAGCATGGGAGGGTGGGGCTGGGAAGCGGGAAAAGAGGACAATATGATAAGGATGTAACCTGAAGCAACAAATAAATAAATTTATTAATTTTTAAAAAGCAGGTAACAATGCTAAAACACTGTAAATAAAATAAAGGATACAGCCGTTCAACCTCGTTTTATAAACCTCCAAGTGTTGAAAAAACATAGAGCTAAGGTAAAATACATGAGAATTGTGGTATTAACCCATGCCTTTAACTTCAGCAGAGACGGGAGGAGCACCATAGAGTTAGTGGTCTTATAAATTCTAGAGTTACACGGAACAGGGTGGTGAGGGTGCACACCCTTAATCCCATCATTCAAGAAGAGTAGACCCTTAATTCCAACACACTAGAGACAGAAACAGGCAGATCTCAGAGCTCAAGGTCAGCCTGATACAAAACAAACTCTAAATAGAGAAAAAACTTCGATCCAGGAGTGGTGGAACACATCTTTAATCCCTTCAGATGGGAACCACAGGTCTCTGATCCCAATAATTAGAATGCAGAGACACACACATAGGATTTGGAAAGACCTAAGTTTATAAGTTACTTACAAAAGGCCTACTCAATACAAACAAATTGTCCTTTGAGATCTCAAAATATATACACTAAAGCTGGTTTAGCTCCAAAATAACAAAATAATTTCTTCTTTAACCCAGATTGAAAGATAACACTTTATATATTGTCAAAAAACCAAATTTGCTTCAGGAGAAATATTACCTAGCCCCCCCCTCAAAAAAAAGAGGGTAATTGTCCCAGAGTTAGGATTAGGGCAGGGCTGTGTTCTTATCTTTCCAGGAGAATCAAAGCATCCATTCAAGGAACCCAGGGACAACTGGACAATGGAAACCTCAGCAGAAAACAGAATCAGACACCAAAGAAGACCAGTGACCCAGTAGATTCAGCCTGACAGACTCCCTCAATAGCTGTCTCCATCAAAAGCCTACAACCACAACAATTCAATATCGCTAAGACCGTTCAGCTCTACACAATGCCCCAGCCAGAACCTCAGTAAAGCCTGCAAGATCAGCTTCGGCCTACAAACTCCTTAGGACATCTAAACAGCTGAGAACAGAAGGACTGAACATAAAAGGATTGCACTAACATTTTTAACCATTTTTCCATTTTGGTTCGGGCCCCAAACAGGTTTACTACGACCCAAATCAGCAGGAAGTCATTTTAAGAGAGCGATGTCCCATGCCCAGAGGGTGTGGTGGGTGTTTCTCCACCCCCCCCTTTTTTGGTTATTTGAAGGATAACTGAATACTCTGTTATTTAGGGGAAGAGATTACAAGCTGTTAAATGGTCCTGTTTAATGGGTTTTGGAGATTAGACCCAGGGACTTCCTACTTTTCCTTTTCTGTATCCTTCTTTCTCTCCTATGTAGGAGTGCATGGACTTGAGAAAAATGAGACATAGACATAGCACAGGAAGGACCAAGAAGAAGGGACAGATTATTGAATATGCCCTTATACCTTTGTATATTGATACAAAATTAGTAGTATATTTGGCTAAAGTGGTACTGACCATTGTTTATTGTGTAAAAATAAGATCGTATTGGACTACATCGGTATTGACCTTGTATATTGATACAAAATTAAGATTATAGTTGGCCACAATGGCATTGACCCTTGTATATGGACGTAATATTAAGATTGTATTGGGCTACATAGGCATTGATCTTTGTATATTGATACAAAATTAAAGGTAACGCTTCCTAATGGTATCATACCTAGAGATACTTAAAAATAAAATGTGAAGCTCTGGCCTCTTGATACCAACCGTCTAAAACTGTTTAGGATAGTCAAGAAAAACAAACTCCTAGTCATGCAAACATGTCACTTTGTTAGCTACTATGAAAGTCTATCACAGATATTCTCTAAACTACTCAGTAATCAAGTTGTTAAGAGACAAGCAACATTTGCTTATCTAAATACAAGAGACGGATAGGGCATTTTCAAAAACCCCAAGAGATCTGCAGAATATGGCATTCAAAGACGTTATCTTAAATTAAGATTTTTTTTTTATATCGAGACATATCAGCTCCTGACAGCACCCCCTATTCTACTCCAAGTAGAAGATAAGCATCGAAGAATCTCCAGTGTGAGATGGTTGAATTAGTGGCAAGCCTATCTCTTGGCATGAAAAAACTCCTTGCTTCAACTGCAGACAGACTGCTGTCCAAAAAGGACAAAACTTGGTAGCAGGGAAGTCGACAGCCTAGCTCTGTCAAGACAGGTTAAGAAAGTCCTTCATAATTCCTGCTCTACAATTAATGTCTGTCAGAGAAACAGGACCAAAAGGCTGAAGACTGATGCTGGAATGTGTGGAGAGGAAAGGGGAACTGTCCAGGCAGTCACTGGTTTGTCATTTCTTAGTATTGAAAGCTGCAGGCCCTGCACTTCCTATACAATCAGATATATTTATCCCTCTCAGGTCTCTGAGGTGGTTGAAGAATAGACAGCTAGAGTCTCATAGTTAAATTTTGAGTTGTTTAGGAATCAAGAGGGCGTTCTAGATCTAAGAAGATGGTTATAATAGTGATGCAAGTTAGTATGAAAGCTAAGTCAGTTATAGAACTTTAAATTCATGGAGATGGTTAGATGGTAGAATGTTAAAGTCAGGGGCCAAATATGCATAAACTGGACATTGGGAAGGTATACTGGGCCATTTAACTCTCATAAATGTGGCATATTTATTTCTGTTGTTTTGTATAGTATTTACTGTTATTAGAGAAGGAACCATTTGTTGGACTGAAAGGGGAAGCTGTTGGGGGGAAGAGGGTGGAAAGGTGGGACAGGAACGGGGAATAGGGAAGGGTTTGTGACTGAGATGTTACCTGAAGAAAAAAAATAAAGTATTTAATAAAAAAAAAAGAACTTAAAACATAATGTGAGACTATAACTATGTAGTCTTCAACCACATCAGAAACCTGAGAAGAATAAATATATCTGAATAAAGAGGAAATGCAAAGCAAGCAGCTTCCAAAACTGAGAAATGACAGACAACTGGCTGCCTGGACAGTCTCCAGTTTCGCTCTATAACATTGGAGCATCATCTTCTGCCTTCTGGTCAAGGATATCTCATAGACTTCATTGTGCAGCTGGAAGTAAAAAGGATTTTCCCATTCTGTCTTTGCAGAATCAGGCCATCGATTTACCAGCATTTAAGTGTTGGTACAACTTTGGACTGTTCAAAGTCTGTTGAAAGAGCAGGGGCATTTCTGACCATTAGGAGTTATCTCCTGATGGAGATTTTTTGATGCTCATCATCTCCTTCCAAGTCAAATGGGAGCTGTCAGGACCTGACTGTCTCAAGTAAATTAGTTTTTAAAATAATATAATTATCTTTAAATGTCATGTTCTACAGATCTCTTGAGGTTTTTGAAGACCATTTATTTCACTAAGCAAATGTTGCTTACCCCTAGTGACATAATAGATGATTAACTTAAAAAATATTTGTGATTAACTAAACAAAAATCTAACAAAACCAAAAGTTTAAATTACTATCAACTTGTATTTCTTAATTATCCTAATCAGCTTGTGATAATTGGTATCAAAAGGACTAGAACTTCACATTGTATTTTTTAGGGATTACATAGGTATAATACCTAAACAAAATATAACCTTAACTTTGTATCAATGTACAATGATCTATACCAATGTAACCAAATATAACCTTAATTTTGTTTCTATATGCAAGGATATAAGATTAGATTCAAAAATATACTCCTTTTTCTTTAACATTCCTATGTCATGTCTTTATTCCTCCCTTTTTTTTTCAAGTCTTATCCCCCCTACATAAGGACTTGGGGCCAAAGCAGGTGGAGCCCAGATTGGACTGAGGCAATGTGATGTCAGTTGATGGTGCCCAGTTTAGGGACATGGCTACAAAGCCACAGAAGCCACAAGGGCTGACAGTTACACCTAAAGTGCCCAAGAGCCAGGGAGA
>CAJQZJ010000465.1:607719-631363 GCA_907164525.1 Lophiomys imhausi | reverse complement strand
TGGAATATCTTGTTTTCTCCATCTATGTTGATAGAGAGTTTTGCTGGGTAAAGTAGTCTGGCTGGGCACCTATGATCTCTCAGGACTTGTAGTATATCTGACCAGTCCCTTCTAGCTTTTAAAGTTTCTGAGGAGAAGTCAGGTGTAATTCTGATGGGTCTGCCTGTCGCGTCCCCCTCGACCAGCAAGGATGACGCAACTCACAAAAACTCTTCTCCAGCAGTTTATTCAGGTCCCTTGAAAACAGTCTTCCGAATGCCCGGGCAGACCCAACCCACAGGCTAAATACTAAATGAACAGTCAATTAAGTAAAGCCACGTAGTGCTATCTTAGAGGCCCACGTATGCGGAAGCAAGCCAGATCAGCGGTCTTTGCCAAATATGGACTTGTATATCATCGAGAGCGCTCACCGTCGGGCTGGTGGGAGGCGGAAACCGGCGCCATCTTTAGGGCGCGGCACATCGCAGCTCTCTACAGTTCCCCCTTTTTTATTTTTTCTAAAGTTGGTAGAAGTCCCTGGAAAGGCTTCGTAATCCCCCTATCTGGGGATCTCACGGTGGGCCTGAGCCTGTAGGAGGGCGGTGCTCAAACTCTTACCCATCTCTGGGTCAGCCTCCCCACTCGGGACTGCCCTGTCTTAGGTGGCCGAGACTTGCCCGTCAACTCCGTCACTGACTTGCCAGACCCTAATATCCGTGGAACGAATACCTCAGTGGGCAGGGACTATGCTTAGTGAAGATTTACTTCACGGCAGCGAGCCATGCCTGAGGGGACTGGCCCGCCTCAATGGCGACAAGGGCTTGTATAATCACGGCTGCATTACGCTTTTGTGTGGTTCTCATTTTGTAGATGCACCATAGGCAAACCAGAGAGGCTAGTATCATTAGTATCGCCAAAGAGCCTACGCCCGTCCACTCCTTAAGATGATCCATAGCCGTCTGTATCCAAGAAGTCAAGCCAGTAGCCAGGCTCAGATCCACCTGAGTGGAGTTGATGTGGACGATTGTCGCTCTCAGCTCTCTCATCAAATTTTCAAACTCAGCCGACCAATCCTGTAAGAGGAACTTTGACAATTGTCTAGACAAATTAGCAGCCTTTGTAAAATTTTGATACTGCACGGAAGTAACACACAAACCTTGCATTTTCCACTCACACCCCAATTGTGCTAGTTGCCAAAGAGAATCAATCTGTTCTTGTATTAAATCTATACATTGATTAACTATCATAAGACCTCCTTTGAGATGAGAATTCATAGAGGTCTGAGTATCCAATGCCTGTGCCACAGTGGCTGAGATGTTATTCAGGGCATTGGCAGTCTGTATAGAACTAGACAAGGCAATAGCTGAGGCAGTAGCTCCCACAGCAGCAATAGTGATGGCAGTAACAATAGCTGCAGTGATGCCAAAATCTCTTTTAAACCTGAATAGCATCATGGTATTAGGGGCCTCTACAGGAACTGGTACATATCGAGGCATTCTAGTCACCACAGCCACAGGAAAGGCTGTGGCATTCCAGCATAGGGCATAAAAACATGTGCCCGGAGTGCATACTAACTTTTCTTCACCGAAGGATGCACTCCCATTACTTACAATCCACAGAAAAGGAGGCCAGAGACATACTGGCGAGGCTGAAAAGTTCTTGTTGCGGTAAGAATGAAACAAAGAATTCCAAGTACCAGAGCCACTACCGCTAGAAAAATCCAATTTGGTAGCGGACCCTAGGGAAAAATTACCTCTTTGATAATTCCCCCCCCCCCCAAGCATAATGACAGGTCCCAAGTCCATGCAACTTCCATTTACTTTTTTAGACTGCCACCAATGGATTTGTTTTTTTGTCTTCTGCTGATCCTCCGCAGTAGATATATTAAGCATTCCTGTACAAGACTTATTCACTATATTACTAATCATGGGGCTAAAGGAAAAATAATCTTGTTGAACCCAAACTGCTCTGCGCTCCTGACATCCAGTCCAGGGAAAAGGTCCTTCCTCTCCTGTGGATCCTCTACAAAAAGGTGCCCAACGTGGCTGTCTGGGGGGGTCCTGGTCAGAGACTCGTGTGGGCCACCATCCTTCAAGGTGAGAACCATTGCCTGAAAACAAACCACCACTCCTACCCCCAAACCTCAGTTGTGGTAAAAAATCTGCTGACTGCTGAGACAATTTAATACATTTTGTATCATCTGACCTATTGAAGCTCATTAAAAAGCACAGACTACCCTTCAAGCTGACATTTCTATTACCCTCTATAGGGCTTTTCTGATCATCAAAGGGAAGGTAGGGTAAGCCTAGGCTTCTATTACTGCTAAATAAGCGTGGAAACACAGTTGCATCATGTCTGACCGGCATCGGCTTTGGGAATATCGACAGGATCCCCCATCTCGGCTCGGTCATTCCTGACATACTCACTGCTACTATCACCAGGATCCTTAGGAAGGTCTTCATGACGAATCTTCCTCACAAGGCGTTCAGGCACCCACACTGGATCTTGTTGATCATGAGGAAAAACACAAACAGACCCTCTCGCCCATGTTAGCACGGGGTCAGGCCCCCGCCAAGAGCCTGTCAAAATGTCTTTCCACTTCACCATGCTTTTAGGTGAACCATGGGAATCCTGATGTCTGTCCGCTGCTGAGCGGCCTTGAGCATCCAAATTGAAAAAGTTTAAAGTAAATAAGGCTAAAGATATTCTCTCCTTGGGGGTACGGCCTTGGCCTATTCCCCCTTTTTGTTTTTGCAAGCATTCTTTCAAGGTGCGATGAGCACGCTCCACAATTCCTTGTCCTTGAGGATTGTATGGTAATCCGTGATTAAGCTGTACCTCCATCTGGTTGCAGAAGGAGACAAAGGACTGTGCCGTATAGGCTGGTCCATTGTCCGTTTTCAGCTGCTGTGGTTTTCCCCATGCAGCCCAGGCCTCTAAGCAATGTCCTATGACATTGCGAGCCTTTTCTCCACTCATAGGTGTAGCATGTATGATACCTGAGCAGGTATCCACAGATACATGAATATGTTTTAAGGTTCCAAATTCTGAAATGTGGGTAACGTCCATTTGCCAGATTTTGAGTGGCATCAACCCTCTAGGGTTCACTCCCACACTGGGAGGATGATGATGAATCACACACTGAGGACAGTCCAAAACTACTTGTCTAGCATCTGCTCTAGACAAATGGAATTTTTGCTCTAGCGTTTTTGCATTTACAGGAAATAATTGGTGAAACTGTCTGGCTTGGTCTAGGAATGAGCTCCAAAAAATGCATGTCATCCTAGTCCATTGATCAACTTTATCATTACCCTCACTTAATGGTCCAGGTAATCCTGTATGTGCTCTGATATGTTGAATATAAAAACACCTTTTTCTCTGCCAGATTAAAACTTGTAACTCTTGTAATAAGGTACATACAGTACTACTATTCTTTTTTTTTTTTTTTTTTTTTTTTTGGTTTTTCGAGACAGGGTTTCTCTGAATATCTCTGGCTGTCCTGGACTCACTTTGTAGACCAGGCTGGCCTCGAACTCACAAAGATCCGCCTGCCTCTGCCTCCCAAGTGCTGGGATTAAAGGCGTGCGCCACCACCGCCCGGCCAGTACTACTATTCTTAATAAGACCTGCTAATTCTAATACTTTACTGCGTTGACCACATAGACTGAATCTGAAATCAAATTGAATGCAAATTGACATCTTTTAAACACCTCAATTACTATTTTCAACTCTACTATTTGGGGGGAGCCCGGTTGAAATTGACATAACACGGGCTCTTGTCTTTCTGTCAAATAGGCTCCACAGCCTGTCTTTGAGCCATCAGTAAACATATTTGGTGACCCTTGAATTGGTACTGCTGAAGTAACCTTAGGGAATATCACTGGATGCTCCTTAAAAAATGATAGTAATGGATGCTTAGGATAATGGTTATCAATCACTCCTTCAAAGCTACATTGCAATATTGCCCAATCATCTACAGTGCCACACAAAATCTTAATTTGATGACTGGAATAGGGCACTATTATACTGGCAGGAGCAACTCCAAAAGACTGCAAGCATTGTTGGATACTATTCAAGGCTAAAGCAGCAACTGCAGTGGGATAATGTTCTATGGATTTTTTTGGAGAAATCTTTGAATAGGTCCATAATAATGGTCCGTCCTGCCATAACAATCCTGTAGGTTGACCATAGGTGGCAAATATGCACAATGCAATGGGCTGTCCTTCCTGCCATCTCTTTAGGAAGGCACTCTGTAACCTTTCTTCCACTTTACATAAAGCTTTTCTTGCTTCTTCTGTTAATTGCCTAGGAGAATTAAGTGCTGAATCACCTTTCAAAATATCATATAGGGGTCTTATTTCATAATTTGGTAGCTTTAAATAGCCTCTTACCCAATTGATATCTCCTAACAACCTTTGAAAATCATTTAAAGTCTTTAAATTATCTTTTCTTATCTCAATCTTTTGAGGTATTATCTTTTCAGGTCCAACCTTCGCTCCTAAATAATCAACCACATTTTCCTTTTGAACCTTATCAGGAGCAATAAACAACCTTTTCTTTTTTAATAATTGAACTAATTCTTCATAGGCCTGATCTAACATTTGTTCACTCTTAGCTGCCAGTAAGATATCATCCATATAATGAACACATCTCAAATCTGGAAAATTCTTTCTCAAAGGAGCAATGGCTTCCCCCACATATAGTTGGCACATAGTGGGGATGTTTGCCATGCCCTGGGGTAATACTACCCATTCAAACCGCTGATCAGGTTCCTCATGGTTACAGGATGGAACAGTAAATGCAAATCTCTCACTATCTTTGGCACACAAAGGGATGGAGAAAAAACAATCTCTTATATCTATAACTATAATGGGCCATGAGGCTGGCAAAGATGATAAAAGCGGCAAGCCGCGTTGCACTGGGCCCATGATCTGCATTTGTTGATTTATGGCACGCAGATCATGCAATAATCTCCATTTTCCAGATTTCTTTTTAATGACAAAGATAGGTATATTCCAGGGAGATACAGATGGTTTTATATGTTTTAAAGACATCTGTTCATCCACCAAATCTTTGGCTGCATTCAATTTTACAGAGGAAAGTGGCCACTGAGGAACCCATACTGGATCCTCCGTCTTCCAAGTTATGGGAATGCCCTCTTCAGTGGCCCCTAGGAAAAACCCAGGCCCTGTCTCTTTTGTCTTTGCTGCATAGATATGGGACTCTTTCGTCCCTGCAAATATTTTCCTATTCCAAAGCCTGGAGCATATCCCATATCTTGCATCATACGTTGGGCTGAATCAGAATAGTCATTACTCAATTTAAATCCCATATCCTTTAAAAGGTCTCTTCCCCAAAGGGAGATAGGGAGCTCAAGTACATATGGCTGCATTTCTCCTGAGTGGTTTTCTTGGTCCTGCCACTTTAATAACCTTGCACTCATATCTGGAGTCTTAGCATAACCCAGGCCTTGAAGTGTTTGAGAAG
This sequence comes from Lophiomys imhausi, assembly GCA_907164525.1. Taxonomy (NCBI): domain Eukaryota; kingdom Metazoa; phylum Chordata; class Mammalia; order Rodentia; family Muridae; genus Lophiomys; species Lophiomys imhausi. Next base: position 625,897 of record CAJQZJ010000465.1, on the reverse strand, counting down.
AGGCTTGTACGGGCCAACCTGAAGGCCAGTCTTTCTTTGCTATGATACTCCTATCAGCCCCAGTATCCAAAAGGCCCAGGATCCTTTTACCATCAACTTTTAACTCCAAGACGGGGCGTTGGTCTAAATCCAGGGAGAGAAAAGTCAGATCTGTGCCCGTGGACCCAAAACCATCTTTTCCTCTCTCTCGATCCCTTGCTGCATAGCGGTCATGTAAGCTCGGCAACATGATCAATTGAGCAATTCTATCTCCAGGAGAGATAGCCGTTATACCATGAGGGGAGGCTACCATGATCTTAACCACTCCTGTATAATCTGGATCTATAACTCCAGGATGGACAATAATTCCTCTCAAGGCTGATGATGACCTCCCTAACAACAAACCAACTGTACCAGGTTCAAGGGGTCCTTTAAAATCTGTTTCAATTAACTGGACCCCCATTTGGGGTGTTAATACGAGTCTGGTGGTGGAGCAGAGGTCCAATCCTGCTGAGCCTGCAGTGGCTCTCCGCGGTCTCTCGGATGGCGGAGGGTTGGCCATCTCTCTTGATTCTGTTCTTTGTCCTGATTCTCTACTGCCCCATATATTTGTGGGCCCTGAGGTCGCGGGCCCCGCTGTCCATTTTTTGGACGAGCGCCACCATAACCTTGAGTTAAAGGCTGGCCATGGATGTCTATCACTGAATGGCATTCATTAGCCCAATGGTTCCCTTTTTTACATTTTGGGCATAACCCCGGCCGCCTGGGGTGTTGTACACTTCCTGTACTTTCTGTACTCCTTCCCCTGGGGCACTGTCTTTTAAAGTGTCCCATCTTGCCACACTTAAAACAAACTCCTGAACTTCCTCCACCTTTTCTGGCCAACTGTATTACTGCGGCAGCAAGACCAGCATTAGTTAACGGCCCTCCAAGCTCTCTACACACTTTCATCCAGGCTTCTAGGCCTTTGTTCTTATAAGGGGTGATAGCGGCTCTACATTCTTTGGTACATTGCTCATAGACCAACTGTTTTATTAGTGGCAAAGCAGCATCCAGGTCACCAAAAATCTTCCCTGCTGCTTCCACCATTCGTGCCACAAAGTCTGAAAAGGGCTCCATGGGGCCCTGTAGAATCTTAGTTAAGTTCCCACTCACCTCCCCTTTATTAGGAAGAGATCTCCAAGCCTTGATAGCTATCTTGTTTATTTGCTCATAAACCTGAATAGGATATCCTATCTGCTGGTTGGCAAATCTCCCCTTCCCAAGCAGCATATCTCTATCCCAGGCTGGATTTCCATCTCTCTGATTATTGGCTGCTTGCTCAGTGGCATACTCAATCAAGAAAGCTTTCCAGTCTAAGTATTGCCCTTGACTTAAGCAGGCACGGACCAGGCCACTCCAATCACTCGGAGTCACACAATGTCTGCTTAATGCTTCCACTTGAGCCATTGTAAAAGAAGCAGTAGTACCATAGGTACGAACCGACTCTGCAAGGGATTTTACCACCTTAAAATCAAGCGGTTCCTCGTACCTGTTCCCTTGTGGGTCTTGGTAAACCAGATAGGCAAACTGTAATTCTGTTCTTACTTGTGTCCACATCCCTGGGCAGAAAGATCTCTCTACTTTCAGGGACTGAACAGGCTGATCTATCTGAGTGGCTTCTGGATATGGAGGGGGAGTTGAAGGCGCCGCGGCAATGGCTTTACTTACACCAGCCGCCGCCAGCGTGGCTGAAGGTGCTGCAGCAACGGCTTCACCCACACCGACTGCTGCCGGCGTGTCCTTCTCTTTTACCCTTTTCTTTTCCTTTTTTCTAATAACAGTCCTCTCCAACTGTTCTATTAGAGCATGTAGCTCTCCTTCAGAATCCGTGCTCTCTGAGTCCTCAAAATCTCTAAAATCTCTAAAATCTCTAAGATCGGGATAGAGAGGAAACTTCTTTTTGCCTCCCTTTTCACTGTCTGCCTGCTCAAATCTTTCGCCTTTGTTACTTTCCTTTTCACTGTCTACCTGCTCAGATCTTTCCCCTTGCAGCAGTTCCAAGGCTGATTCTCCCTCTTTGATTGCATTACAACATCTCTGATCTTCTAAACAACTCCTCACCATTTTCCAAATTGGTCTTACTCCATGCTTTAGAGTACTTTGTTCCCAAGCAAAATCCAAGTCCCTGCCTAATTTGTCCCAGCAGGATACCGTAAGATTCCCGGACACTGCAAACCACGGAGCCACGGAATCACATTCATTCAAAAATCTTTCTAGGGTAGACTTCTTAATTTTCAAATTCCTAGCTAAAAGTAGCTCCTGAAGAGCCAGAAAAATTGGATGTGACTCAGACAATCCCATGATTAAAAATTTACTTTCGGTTCGCAGCTTCCCCACGAAACTTTACCTTTTGTTCGCTATCTCCGCGAAACTTTACCTTTTGTTCACTATCTCCGCGAAACTTTACCTTTTGTTCGCTATCTCCGCGAAACTTTACCTTGTGTTCGCTATCTCCGTGAAACTTTATTGTCCTAATTTATCCCAGGAACTTACCAGCGCTGCCCCTGACTGCAGGAGTTCTGAGTCTTTTTTGGTTCCCTGTACGGGCCACCACTTGTCACGTCCCCCTCGACCAGCAAGGATGACGCAACTCACAAAAACTCTTCTCCAGCAGTTTATTCAGGTCCCTTGAAAACAGTCTTCCGAATGCCCGAGCAGACCCAACCCACAGGCTAAATACTAAATGAACAGTCAATCAAGTAAAGCCACGTAGTGCTATCTTAGAGGCCCACGTATGCGGAAGCAAGCCAGATCAGCAGTCTTTGCCAAATATGGACTTGTATATCATCGAGAGCGCTCACCGTCTGGCTGGTGGGAGGCGGAAACCGGCGCCATCTTTAGGGCGCAGCACATCGCAGCTCTCTACATCTGCCATTGTATGTGACTTGACCTTTTTCTCTTACAGCTTTTAATATTCTTTGTTCTGTACATTTGATGTTTCAATTATTATGTGGCGAGAGGAGTTTCTTTTATGGTCTAATCTGTTTGGTGTTCTGTAAGCCTCTTGGATTTTTATTGGCATCTCTTTTTTCAGGTTTTGGAAGTTTTCCTCTATGATTTTGTTGAAGATATTTCCTGGACCTTGGAGTCAGGAGTCCTCTCTTTCCTCTATACCTATAATTCTTAGGTTCCGTCTTTTCATTGAGTCCTTGATTTCTTGGATGTTGTGGGTGAGAGATTTTTTAGCCTTCTCATTTTCTTTGGATGTTGTACTGATTTCTTCCACTGAATCTTCCATGCCTGAGATCCTGTCTTCCATCTCTTGCATCCTATTGTTGATACTCACATCCATAGTTCCTGTTCTCTTCCCTTGGTTCTCCACTTCCTCTTTTAACTCTGACTGTGTTTTCTTTATTGTTTCTATTTCTATTTTCATGTCTTGTATGGTTTTGTTCGTTTTGTACGTTTCCTTCTCCAGCTTGCTTGTTTTTGTATGAAAATCTTTCATGGCTTTTTCCTTTTCCTGTTCACGCTCTGTCACCATGGCTTGGAGCTCTTTAATGGTGTTGTTCCTTGTTTTGATTTGTAGAATTGTGGCTTCTTTGAATTCCTTCATAGATTTAAGTTCTTCTTGCAGGGACTCTATCACTTTCCATAATGCAGAATTGTCAATGTTTTCATGTGTTTCTGTTGGTGTGTGGTCATCCGAATTGGATGAGCTAGGATGATTCTGCTTTGTTGGAGTCATAATTCCTTGATTTCTATTTTTTTTTGACCTTTTGCCATTGGATGCATTTAGCTGTCTGTTTTCTGTGCTTGGAACCACAGTGGATGATTTGGTGCAGGGGACGAGATACTTGGCTATCTGTCATTGCTTACAGGGGGATTTCAAGGTCACTGTGGTTTTAATCGCCTGAGGCACTGTGAGCTGGTGCAGCCTATTCCCAGGTTGTGAGTAATGGACCAGGATTGTTTCACTGCTCCCATATTCATTGTATTTTTTTTATCACATTTATTCTTTCCTCCAGCTCCTTCCAGATGTACCCCAATTCCAATTCCCACCAAAGTTTGTGTTCTCATTCAAATAAACAAAACAAAACAAAAACCATGGAGTCCAATTAGCATTGCCTATATTCTCTTGGTTGTATGTGGCTATCCACCTGAGTGTCCTTTATCTGGAACGTCCTCAAAGAAAACTAGCTCTCCCTCCTGGCAGCTCTCAGTCACCAGTAGCTCCTCAGTTAGGGCTGGAAGTTGGTGATACCTCTCCCTTCCATGCTGATGTTTTGTCTGGTTTGAGCTTGCACAGGTCTTATGCAAACTGTCACATCCATTCTGAGTTCATGTGTTCCTGACCCTCAGGATCTGTCTACTGAGCATCACTTGGATTCCAATACTTACATAGTCGCAATGTGCCTGCCTTTAGCTCCCAGTGTGTTCAATAGGAATGTGTCTTCAATGAGACTAGATACACAGGACAAATGCTGTCCAATGGCTCTCAGGGCACCTGTGTTCCCATGACCAAGTGTGCATTCTCAAAACATCTCTTAGCTGATGGCTTCATCTGGCTGTTTCAGAACAGATATTGCTGATGCCAGTGGCATCTGACTGTGATGTATTTCTGAGTTACAATGAGACTTATGAATTGTCATTTTCCTAAAAAAAAAAGATAATTTAGATTGTTTCTTTTGGTTACAGTGTTTCATTTATTGATTGATGGAACTTGCGCCAAAATTGAGAATAGTATCTCACTGTGATACTATCTTAGCCAGTAAGAGAGAGGGAGGGAAGGGAACTGAAAGGTAGAAGGAGAGGGAGAGAGAAATCGATCTGCCTTGCCTTGGTGCACACCTTTACTCAAAACAAACATTTGGGCATTAGAGGGGGTGATGGCTGAGTATTTGTGGAAAATATACATCATAAGTAGCCTAATTTGAATACGGTAACGAGCACTATTTTCACTGAGGATGTAGCATTTTCATGGGGTAGCTTGGTTTGCTTCATGTCGATCAACTTGTTTGTCATTTAAAGAATCTTCAATTTCATACAAGTTCTTCGTGCCTTTGTTGCCTGTCATGAGCTTTTTTTAAAAGTTACTCTTTATTTGCTGTGTGTGTGTGAGTGTGTGTGTGTGTGTGTGTGTGTGTGTGTGTGTATGTATGTATATGTGTGGCTGCATGTGTGCCATGGCTTGTGTGTGGAAAATAGAAGACAATTCTCCAGCCCCTATATCATATATGATTTTGATGTGACTGTATAAAACCTAGAATGCACAAATAAAGAAAAACATATCGTACTTGTCTTTCCATGCTGGCTTAATTTGCTTAAAATGGTTTTGTCTCATTTCACCCATATTGCTGTCAAGGACTTTGCCCCAGTCTTCTTTAGGGTTGACGTGTCCACCGTGTGCCGTTCTTTTCTTACCTGTTCCTCTGTGGTTGGATACCTGGCTTGGCTCTATAGCTTGGCTGTGGTGAACAGTGCTGCACTGCACATTGATGTGCAAGTATGCAAGTATCCCTGTGATGCCCTGACTTGGAGTCCTGTAGGAAAACACTCTGAGGTGATCTAGAGAAAGATCTGTTCAAATCTTCATAAATGCTGGCCTGGTTTCTACACCCTCTGGAGGTATGTGAGGTTCTCTTTTGTCTTCATCCTCATAACCAACATTCTAGTTAGGGTGAGATGAAACCTTAATCTAGTGTTTTCATTTCCTAGCATCTAATCCTTTTTTGTTGTTGTTGTTTTGTTTATTTATTACTTCAATTTACATCTCCATCACAGTCCCCTCCCTCTATCCCTCCTGGGCCCACCTTCTCACCCTCCCACCCTCTCGCCCTTCTCCCACCTATCCTACTCTTCCACTGTGGGGTATCCCTACATATCAGACCCCCTCAGATCATCAGTCATATGAAGGCTAAGAGCTTCTTCTTGCCCTGGGAGCCTACACGGCAGCTCCAGTAGGGCAAAGTGTCCCACTCACAAGTAACAAAGTCTATGTTCAATTCCTTTCAGTCTGTTGGTTGCAGGATAGTTATCCTGTACTATATGGCTAAAATCCAGTTATAACTGAATACATGTCATGTGCATCTTTCTGAGTCTGGGTTAGTTCACTCAGGATGAACTTTTCTAGTTCTTATCCTATTTATTTATTTAACAATTATGCAATTTCCATCTATTCCATTTCCTTCCCCCAACTCCTACCCCTATTTATTTATTTTTGAGACAAATTCTCACCATGTAGCTCTGGCTGGCCTGGAACTCAGAGATCTGTTTGACCTTGCCTCCTGAGTGTTGGTATTAGAGCTGTGTAACACCCACCCACCCACAAGCTCAGGGTGTGAAGCATCTATAAGGGCTACCTTGACAGCTGTATGCACATGTAAAGTTTTTAAAACTATCTTTACTTGGCAATCTGGGCACTCTAAAGTGTGGTTCCTACCACAGTCTTGCTTTCTGTCAACAGTCGCTACTTTTTACTGACTGAGCGGATCATTTTGGTTCTATTTCAGTTTTGTTTCCTTGTAACTCTGCTCCTCTGACCATCTCTTTTATTCTCTAATTTTAATTTTTCTCTAAAGTTGGTGGTTTCTCTGCCTTTGGGCTCATCTTTTATACAGGCAGTGTAGTATCTGCAACATGTTTACGATACCAAACAATTCTGAAAATGTTTAATCCACGCATATATAATCTTAAAACTTGACTCTTACTTTAAATGCTGAGGATATAATATTCAGGCAGTTTTTAAATTAATTCCTTTAACAAGAGACTCAAGACAGGGTAGGGCTGAGCCGGTGTGTAGGGGTGTGTATACCTTTAACAAGAGACTCAAGACAGGGTAGGGGCTGAGTTGGTGTGTATACCTTTAACAAGAGACTCAAGACAAGGTAGGGGCTGAGCTGATGTGTATACCTTTGGGCACTGCATGCTCAGGAAGCTCAGATTGATTCTCGGTACCGAGATGAGATTTTCCTCTTGACTCTACTTCCTCTCAATTTGCTTCTGTGAGCAAATGAAATACAATAAAGTGTAAGGTATACGAATACCACCCCTTCTGTTTCTTTCTAAACCAACAGCAGTGTTGGAAGCACTTCCTCACCCCCACCCCAGGGGCCAGGGTTGGCTCAATCTTCTTCTACCTTAAATCCAGTTGCCTGGAAGTATTGCATCATTTGAGGGATGGGGAGAAGTGTTGGGGCTATTCACATAGGTTGCCTCCCCACAGCTGTAGGACATGAGACCATCCTTGAGAAGAGGCTCCGTCTGGATATATGGAAGTATTGCTCAGTTCAAAAGGGTCTCTTCCCTATCCGTTTAGATGCCTTTTCAAGTGGTCCTTCTAAGAAAACAAGACTTACAGCCTTAAAAATGATAAACACCATAAGTGAAATGTAATTTATTTCTCACTGGTTACTGAGTTCCTGAGTGGTCTAATTTTCCTTGGCCATATCTTGGTGGGACAGTGTAAGGAGATCTGTCACAATTGCTCAGTGACTCAGAATGGGAGTCATTACTAACGTGTATGTGTTGCATTTTAAGGCATCCTACAACGGAATAATGTTTAATTTGCTAAAGCCTGACTTGATGCTAAAGGTCACAGCATAAAATACTTTCACTTCATTGCAATTACAGCTTGTAAAGGATGTTAAACATGGAGGAATTTTTAACCCATATTTCACAGAACAGTAGACACAGATGGTAATTGTCAATGCCTCCAACCTCTCTGAGCACTGCGGGGGAGCATGGAGAGACTAACGGACAGCATATTCAGGGTCCACCTGCTGCCTCTGTTGACAGTTGTGTTGACTATGTTGTAGTTTCAATTTAATTGTAATGACTGTGACAGTAACTGAGCGAGTTAACAATCAAGTGTAATACTTACTCGAGGAAGTTTCCAGTTCTATTCCTAAAAAATCAATCTTTAAGTTTTTCATTGATTTCTGACTTCTCAAAATAATTTTTTTAAAAAGACATTCTAAAGATATGGTGCGTGTGTGTGTGTGTGTGTGTGTGTGTGTTCCTGCATGTGCACTCATGCCTGCTGTGCATGTGGAAGCTGGAGGACAACCTCAGGTGTCATCCTTGGGAATGCCACCCCTTTGAGAAAGGGTCTTGCATTGACTTGCAACTCACCAGTTAGGACACAGTATCTGGTTGGTGAGCCCCAAGGCTCCTCCTCCCACCTCCACCACAGGCATGCCACCATGCCTGGCTTTTTGCAAGGGCCTGGCCTTCAAACTCAAGGCCTGCCACTTGCAAGGCTAGTGCAAGCGCTTTGCTGACTGAACCATCCCCCAGTCCTAAAAAATGGTTTCTTTGCAGCTATTTAAAACCACATCACAAAGACATTTTCTGTACTTTTAAGAATGAAGAAGAATTGACCCCATGCGTACATTAGATGTTAATTAATATTGAGCCACATTATCCTTGGGAATAGTCAAGTGTATTTAAGTGGACTTCCCAAACAGTAGAATATCCTTTTGTGTATTTTCCATCATGAATACATAATGTTACGGTTAGTTTACAGTCTATTTTCGCATGTGTATTGACCCGTCTTTCTCCGTGCCACATAATAAGTAAGAGAAATATAGGTGAGAAGGACTTAGATGGCGACTTGGTACCACCCTACCCATGCTGTAACATCCTTGGGGACTTTGCGGATTCTTTTCTGCATTGCTTGTGTGCTCCTTCCAGGAACTGGAGAATACAGCTGCAGATTGTGCTTACAAGTCACATGGAGGAGGCAGCTTGCAATTCTACCTACAATCATCCTGACTTTGCTCAGCCTCAGAATCTCATGAGCTTTGACTCCCACAGGTATTCAGGGTGCATGTGCCTCTGACATTACCTTACCTTACTAACTGCTGAGCATTCTCAATTTCTGCTTTCTTAACTAAAAAGTTTCAACTCCTTGAGATAAGAGACAGGACCTACAAACCCTTTTCTTATTGTCTCTCATTAGGCATTCAGTATACACTGGAGTTAGGCAGCCTGGATGCAAATGCAGACTCATATAAAAATGAGTCTGCATGCTCTGGGAATCCGCATATTCAAATTCATTTTATTTCATGGCTAAATGACCACAAGCCGATAAGTTGTTTCATTTTAGGCCTCATTAACTCTCTTGATTTAGTAACATGCATCTCAAGAGTTCTTAATAAAGACAGAAAACATATACTACAATGTCAATCAGGACACAAAATATAACTGTTGTATCAGTTCACCTAGTACAAGAAAATGTTAAGACATAAATCTCTAATTGTGTTCTTTTTTAAAAAAAAGTTTTTCCAAGCATTTAACATTTTTGGACCTCACAACATTTATTTTTGTAATTAGAAACAAATTTAAGAAAGAAACACTTGATCTGATTCACAGAGTCAATTTCTCTGTCTCTCTCCCCCTTCTCTGACTGTGTGTGGATGTTCATTGAGAGGATTTTTCTCTTTAAAATAAAATAGAGCAACAGTGACAGCTCCCAAGTAAAGATAGATTGAGGTTAATTGCTGTTTTACTGAAATGTGTAATATATTGATATAATAAAGTCACTGTGTAAAACATTTTATTAGGCAGATCACTAGTTCCCTGTCCCATCTCCATTCAGTCTCTCTCTGATCTCTTTTATTGTACATAAAGGTCCAATTTACATTCAAGATGAAGAGAATGAATCAGTATCAGAGTTCAGGGGGACAATGGCAATTTCCAGTTCACAAAAGGCTACCAAACAATAGAATTGTATTGTTTACATTCATATCAACCATTCATCTTTCAGGTTGAAACTTTGCACATAAGTACGGAGCAGACATGCAGACCTCTCTTTTCCCTCTCCTTGGAAGCCAGTGTGATGGTTAGCTGTGATTGCCAACTTGACACAATCTAAATGAGGGAAGAGAGTCTAAATGAGGGATTTCCTACATCAGGGTGGCCCATGGACACATCTGTAAAGGGTTGCCTTGATTGTTAATTAATGCAGCCCACTGTGGGAAGCGCCATTCCCTAGGCTGGGCCATGAACTGTACTATAGCAAAACTGAGCTAGATGAGAAAAGGCGAGCAGGCAGCATGGGTGCACTCATTAGCCTCTCTCCGCTTTTGACTGTGGATGTGATGTGACCAGCTCCTTGAGCTCCTGCCTCAACTTCCCTGAAATGGTGGGCCGTCACCCGGAATTGTAAGCCAAATACCCCCACACCCCCAGGTTGCTTTTGGTTAAAGCAATTGCCACAGCATCAGAAAGGAAACTAGGGAAGCTGCTTAAGACACTAGAGGGATTCTAAAGTGAGAAAGTTGAAAATGAAAGCAACAAACTATATTGAGCACCTAATGGCAGTCACACTGGGTGCTGTGAGGAGAGAGCTAAGTGTGATCTGGTTTCTCTATGTAAGGAGCTTCAGAGAACACATGAAGAAATAATAAATGCTCCAGTTTCTGTGGATGGCATTTCATGGAGTCTCTCCACTGATGCAAGGTCGCATTTATGTGATGTTCTCCTTCTGTTCAGATGTTCTCAGGAATGAGTGATACCTGTGTAAAGAGGATTTACTGAGCTATTGTGTTCTGTCTGGTTCTGTATAACGGTCCAGTTGGTGCAGTCTAGGTCAGGCTCGAATTCCGATCCTGCATCTCACTGGTGTCTGTGGGTGGCTGATTTGTAGAAAATGGTTAGGTTGACAGTTTGTCTGTCAGCGGTTGTGCTAGGTTCAGTTGTCAGATGTGAAGTTCCTGGCCCCAGACATGATCAAGGCTCAGGACCACAGGAATGTAATTTTTAGGGCTCAGTTGCAACTCGAGTGAAGGAACTTCCATTTTTACATCTATATTCTATGCTATTTCTACTTCTGGGTTGCTGTTTCACAGTGGCTGTCCCTAGGTTGTGGTGACAATTCTATATAGGATTGAGGGGTTTTGAGACACAGCTGTCACCCACCCACTACCATTCATATATGACACATCTCTTGTCCTCTTGTCCCTTTATGGCTGCAGCATCTCTCAACTTCCTCTTCTACCTCCAGGGTTGTGGGGCTGCTTTTTGAGACAAACAACATCTACCTTATAGGTAAGGCACATATCTACAACCTTTTGGCATCTCATGATGTGTGAAGTGGCTAGCAAACTTGGTCTGGTCTCACATTTATCACACCTTCTCTACCCTACTCCCCTCATCCCATTGATTGTTTTTCCTGCTTAATATATTGCTTTCACTTAAAACTGATTATTTTATATTTAGTGTCTGTGGAAACACTATTTCCTGAGATTGTTTTACAAAGTCCAAACTGGGAAGACTTACTGGCCAGTTATGTTTTTCCCACATCAACACAAGTATGAATGGAAAACAATGGGATGAGCAGTTGTTTACTGAAAGAGAAAAGAGGAAACACAAAACATGACTAAAACCACATTAATGTCTTCAGGATCTACTTAGCCACAGTCAATTTTTAAAGAGGTATCAATAGAAGAAAAACAATAGTTAACATTTACATAGTATGCTGGATTGGCTAAAACATTGTCTACAATTTTTTCATACCCCTGTTTTCCAAAAAAGGGACTCAGTTGTCCCTTCCCCCACACTGAGTATGGCCTAGTCACAATGACGAGCATTTAATAGCTAGAATATAGTGGAAGCGGTGGAGTGAGGTTACAACAGGAGGGTTGTGCCTTGAGCATTCTGCCTGCCTTGAGGGAAGGTCGCTACCATGTTCTGAACTTCCTTATGGAAGAGGATAACTGGAAAAGAAGGAAGGACGGCTCTGCCCAGCATCTCACAGGGGCCTGAGTAGGATCAACCACTATGTACTTTTGAAGTGTTGCTTCCAGCTCCAGTTGGGGCTGAGAGTATCACAGGCCACCCATCTGAATGTTTCTCCCATGGTTACATCCATTTATAAAACACATTGGAACCAAATGTGACAGGCTAAGTAATTCCGGGTTTTAATTGAGTCAAAGTAAATTAGTAGTAGAGAGTGTTTCCTCTTCAGCTGTACAGAAGAGGCCATTTTCATGGCACCATACACTGAAATATTACAGTACAAAATATGTTTACCTAAAAGGCAAGGGCAGTGTGAATATCTTGCTGTCTATAAACCTGGCATGCAGGTGATGCCCCCATTTCCCCAGTCTAGTGCCAGTAGCACGGCATGTGCGGTAGAACTACACAAAGCATCCCATGTCTCTTCTCAGCATCAGTAGTCTCTGCTGGAGTTTGGAAATGCGCTGTTTCTCTCTACACTGATGTTTATCATTGAAAACATAATTGCTATAACTCTGAAGCAATGTAAACAATGGTTTGCTAAGAAAAATTATCTCTAAAAATGTGATTTACAAGGAACATACTGGGATAAGCAGCCACAATGATCTCTGTTGCCATAGAAACTTGCAGCTCCAGTGTAACTCTGAGTATTAAAATAGCCGGAGAAATGCTAGTGATACTCTAATATAGAAAGACATGTGCACCAACATTGGCTTGCAGTGACCTTGAGAGGAAAATCGTAATAAGCAATTTTTTTTAAAAAACCAAAAGATATATTGCTTTGTTTTGAAAACCTAGCCCTGAACTTGGACCAGGAATTACTGAGAATTTATATGTGGTCCTCTGGTGAGTAACTTTTCTCCCAACCAAGCTAACACCATGTTGGGGAGTTTAGCTGTTCTCTCTTGCAAAAGGATCATCTCAGCTGGGCTTGTGGAGTGTTTATTCCACATCATGGAAGAGGAGAGAGGATCACGAGACCCTCACCTGAGCATCCAGTGCTCCTTACCACTTGTGGACAGGAGGGGGGCTCGAACTCATGGCTGCTGGGTAAAGTCTGTCCAGATACATGCAGCCTGTTGGATGGAGGAGCACGACAGCCCTCTAATGAGGAGCATCCACAGGCCTTAATTAATCCCTCTCCAATGCTCTGTAAGGAAGCCAAATCAGTTCATTGGTTCCTCCAAGTGGACTCATGTCTCTATTTGTCATTGGGATTTAGGAAAGGGATAGACATTGTTTATGATGCTCCCAAGGGACTTTAGCAACAGGCCCTTTTTGTCAAAAGACTAACACAAGGTTGGTTTCTGGTTGGTCTAGGAGAACTCAGGCATGGGTGATAATTTCCAAAGCTTGTACATGATATTTACAATGAATTTTTTCCTTCTGTACTAGAAATATGCTGAAAGAAATATATTTAGAATTATAGTTTCTTTAAAGACCATGAGAAAAAGTGGTAGTAACTATGATAAATATAATTAATGAGTATCTCATACTTCTGCTTTATAAACTACAGAAGGATTTATACCGTAAGCCTGTGGTCACACACTTACAGCCAGACTCAGAGCCTTGGCAAAGTCAGGCCAAAGACTATATGCATATTCTCTTGTTCAGATTTTATTAGCAAAGGTGACATTTAGAAGCTTCCTCTGTAGTCATTCTCCTAGAGACCTTAAAATAACAACAGCGAAATTATTATCTTTGCAAGAATCCTCTTTGAAGGGGACCTGGGATATGGCAAAGTGAGTCTGGGCCAGATGCTTAAACCTGAAAGGTTTTAATGCTCTGTCTTGTTTATGTAATTTTAGTGGAAGGGGATCAGAATATGCTTCTCCAAAGTATGCCACATTGGCAGAAGAATTATTTTGAGCAGAAAAACAAAATTGAGATTCAACAGATATAGAAAAGCCACCCATATCTGACCAAAAGCAGAAACTCTGCGAAGTAAGGATCATCTTAAATCCCTTCCCTGGGGGAAAGTTACATAGCACGAAGATAACAGAAAATTGGCACCAAGACAGCCTGGCACAAACATACTTTGCTAAGTCAGCCTTGATCTCTTGTGAGTTTCTCCATGTATTTACCTTCCCACAGGTTTTAGCCCTTGGAAATCTCAAGAGCCTTGCCCTTTTCCTTCTGGCTCCATAATTTATCATTCTTAGTTAGAAACATATATAATCTCTTGGGCCTATCTCTTCCACTTCTTTTCTAGGAAGGCCTCTGTGTCACATAAAAATTTCAAATAAAATGTATATACTTTTCCCTTATAAACTTCTCTTAGCCTAGTTTACAGGACCTCAGAAGTGAACCTAAGCAGCCAAATGTTCCCTTTGGAGGATATATGATAGCGAGGGCCAGGATAAACATGAGTCAGTTTTTAGTTTAAAATTATGATTTGACCATGGAAGAGGACATTTCTAAGTAAATCAGGGACATGGAAAACAAGAGAGCAACATTGGGGGACAGAGAGAGGCTCTGTATGTTTCCTTTTTTACTACTGAGTCCTGTAAGCTTAATTCTCAAGGAACATGGGAGTCAGGGTCTCAGAGACATGCGAAAGATCTTTCTTCTTCTTCTTCTTCTTCTTCTTCTTCTTCTTCTTCTTCTTCTTATTATTATTATTATTATTATTATTATTATTATTATTTTTACTATTATTATTTGAAGCATTTTGATTCCTGAAATACCAAGAAGCAATATGCAATGGATTTGGTGAGCAGCTCTCTCCTGATCCCGATCCCTGGTGCAACACTCTCCTGACTCTAGATCTCCTATATGGGGACAGTCTCCTCTTCCAGACGGATTTAGACAGCAGGATCAATGACAGACATTCCCTGGGTTTCTCTTCCTTTCCTTTCCAGAAGGACCTTGAACGGTGACAATAGTTTTTCCTCATTTATTTAGAATTCAATCATCACCTGTCCTTTAAGTCTGATCATATGTAAGTCAGATACTTCCTGGCTTATTTCCTAGTTGATCTCTTAAGCATGGTCTGCATGCTACATAAAACCCTACTCACCCAGCATCTAGATATATGAATCTGACACATTTCTCCCATGATCTTGTGGAACAGGTATCATTTTCCTTGCTTGTTAGGTAAGAAATCTAGATGTGAAGAAACTAAGGGAGGAATAACCCAGAGTTTATGTTTCCTAAATTTATCTTGCAAGGTGGTTCTTCCATCATCCATATGGAATTAGTATTTCTTATTCATATTCTGTCTTAGTTTACTATCCTTCATGATGGCTTTTAAAATATATATATATATATATTGCAATAGACAAGTAAAAAATTACATATTTATTATACTCAGCATGGAGTTTGGATGCGTGCATGTGTTACAAAATGGCTAATGGAAGCTTGGTTTCTTCTCCAGCAGTTACGATAAACTCAGTGGGGAAAGACTTATTGCAGCTCATAGTTCAAGGCCTAACCATGTTGGATAGTCAAGGTGTAGGCCCATGAAGCAGCTGCTCACATTATATCCACAGTCAAAAGAGGAGAGCGGTGAACATGTGCTTGCTAGTGCTCAGTTCCCCTTCTCCACCTGGTGTAGTCCAAGATCCCCGACCCAGGGACCGGTCCCACCAATAAGTAAGATGATTCTTCCCATATCAATTACAATAATCAATGAAATCCCGATAGGCATGCTCAGAGGCCTGTCTCCCAGGCTACTCTGCTGAGATGAATCCTCATGGAAGTTTGCATTCAAGGATTGCATGCATTTATTTTTGTGAAGAGAATACTTAAATTTTTCTTAGCTGTTTTTATATGAAACACTGTTGTTAACTGTACTCACTATACATATAAAAGATCTGTTAAATTATTCCTCTTGCTTTACTGAAGTTCTTGACCTACAACCAACATCTCCGTGACTCTTCCCTCCACCCCCACAGCCCTCAGTAACTCCCATCCTACCCTCTGTTGTAATGGATTTAACTTTTATCCATTCCACTTAAATGTGGGGTTGTGTGGTATTTGCGTGTTGTTCCTGGATTATTTTATTTAGCATAAGGTTCTCTAGGCTCATCTAGGTGGGCAGAAATGATACAATTTCCTTCTTTTTAGAAAGTTAAATAGTAATCATATATTATATAGATTTATTCGCTGATGGGTTGGTTCATTCACTGGTGGAAACATAGGTTGACTGTGGCTCTTGTGGATAATCTTAGCACGATGTTCTGCCTAGAAATATTCCATAGCTCTTAGCTAGTCTTTGTACACAGTTTACCTAGCCTTGTTATTTCTGTATTTGATATTATATGTTCTCCCAGAAAAATTTCTTCTTGATCAATATTTTAGTTGCAATTTTATGTTTTTTTTTTAGAGTGTTGAAAGGTGAGTAGTTATTATGAAAAGTATCTCAAAGATTTTGTTTAGTCAGGCAGAGTACTTGCCTGTAATCCCAACACTGGGGAGGCTGAAACAGAGTGAGCATGAGTTCAAAGCATGCTTGGACTTCCTAGTGAACTCCAGGGCATCGTAGGCTATATATCAAGAGCTTGTCTCAAAAAACAAGAAACAAAATGGAACAGCATTTGTTAATTTCTAAGTGTATTTTTTCAGGTCTTGTATAAAACCTTAGTCTATTCTCTTTGCATTGAGACATCTTAATACTAATTGTAGTGTGTGGAGTTTAGCTACTATTAAGAAAGCTAGTATACTTTAAACATCAGATACTTAGGTCTTTGAACTTTATAGTAATTTGTTTTAAAAGTCATCTCCTTTCAGCCACTTTAACATTGAGTTCAAAGGTCAAGTTATGGAGTGGAGAAATGGCTGGGTGATTAAGAGCACTTGCTCTCTTAGAGGACCTGAGTTTGGTTCCCAGCACCTATGTGGTGGCTCACAATCATTCTAATTTCAGGGATTTCGATGCCCTCTTCTGACTTCCAAGGGTAGTGCCCACATATAGTACACACATATGCATGCCTGCAAAATACCCATACACACAAAATAAAAGTAAATCTTTTTTTTTAACAGTCATGTTATTAACACCGTACAAAGGAGAATAGAGCTGGAAACTTAATGCCCAGACATATGATGGAGCCAGGTAGTAACCACAGGACATCTCATGACACAAGGCCACTGAGGTACCAGAAGTCACTGTGCAACCCAAAGCTGCCCCTCTTAAGTAAAACAGTTCACTGGAATGAGTCTTTCCAATGAAATACATGCTCTGAACATTTATTATATGTAGGAATAAGTTTTCTTCCTAGCATTGCCAAAATTGCCTTACAATGGAGGTTTCAAAAATTTTAGACTGAAAGAAGTATTTTTGTTAACCATCTTCTGTTTACAGGTATAGTACTATTACAGGTATATTAATATTATTAATATTAAAAGATACACAAAGGTCAACATAGTAAGTTGGGTAGCATGATACAGAAAGTCAGTACCTGTTTTGTAATCGTGATACTAGTATTTATTACAAATTTGTACTCCATAATTTGATAGGGGAAGAGTAAATTAAGGCATACATGAACTGATCTAAAATGCAGTTGGCTAAAAGTATAAAAGGTGGCCCATGCCTTTAATTCAAGCCCTTCGAAGCAGAGGCAGGTGGATCTCTGTGAGTTCAAGTCTAGCTTCGTCTGCAAAGTGAGTCCAGGACAGCCAGAAAGACACATAGAAACCCTGTCTCAAAAAACAAACAAAGAAACAAACAAACAAAAAACATCAGAAAAGAAAGCTTTATTTTGATTGTCACAATTACTCTTTCCCATGTTTATTGTTTAAATCTTTCATAAATGTGTGTAGGGAGCACAAAGGTCCTTGTGCTCACAGATAAGCTCTAAGGAAAGCAGGAATGTTAAACGTGCAGGATTGTCTCCTTAACAGGAAAGATGTATAACCTGTTTTTTACACACAGAAGGCTAGGAATGGAGGTGGCTAATAACTTGGTGATCTGTGCCATCTGTAGGGCCAGGCCACACCAAACTCCCCACAAACAGGACAGGAAGTGGCTAATAGTCTAGGTGACCTTTGGATTGTGTGTATGGCCGGTGGCTCCCCTAAACTCCCACAACCAGGTCTGGAGGTGGCTGATGGCTCAAATGACCTCTAAGCTATCTGCACGGGATCACAACAGGTCCACCCCTGGCCCTTCAGGTAATACATGTAGCCTATCTCTAGAACTCATCTTATGGAAGAAGTGACACACACTGAGAGAAGATGTAATTATGCCTCTTTGTGCCCAGGGGGTTGTCTTACACCAGGAAACTTGTTTCCAGATTGTACTGTACTTAAACATGTCTACAGTAAACTGCCCAGTGTCAGACTACAGAAGTTTGAGCCAACACTGGCCAACCAAGTTGTGCTGAACCAGATTTTCTTCTTGCCTCAAACAGATCATTCCTCTGCTTGCCCTGGTGGCCGCAGAGATCCCCACATGTGTTGGTGGATGGGTGGGGCCAGGTCCTAACACACACACACACACACACACACACACACACACACACACACACACACACAC
>CAJQZJ010000465.1:594373-607709 GCA_907164525.1 Lophiomys imhausi | reverse complement strand
CACACACACACACACACACACACACACACACACACACACACACACACCCCACCACCACCATGAAAACTCCCAGATAGAAAGGTAATATTCGTTCGTAAACAGCACAACTTTCTCTTTTTCATTTCCTCTACCTAGATGTATGTGTGTGTGTGTGTGCACTATATGTGTGCATAGTGCCCACATAGACCAGAAGAAGCATCAGATCCCCTGAAACTGAAGGTAGTTATAATCCCTCCCTTCCTTTTTAAAAATTTTTGATTTTTGATTGACAACTTTTATTTTTCCTTAAATAATTCTCAAAGTATTGTCCCACTGCTTTCCAGTATCTGTTCATCCTTTAAAACCTTATAAAAATAGACTATAATTACCTTGTTTCTCCTTCCTTTTCCTCCCTTCCCATAAACCCCCCTTGCTTTCTGTCAAATCCATGGCCTCTATTAATTGTTGCTACACACATACATGCCTAATATAGTCCTAGATATATAAATAAAGCCTGTTCAGTCTGAATAATGTTACCTTACGTATATCATTTCAGAGCTGGCCACTTTGATATTGGATAACCAATTTGGGGGCTCATCCCTGAGGAAAACCATTTCTCTCACTCTGAGCCTTCCTCAGTTGCCTATAGTTCTTTGTCTAGGGTTGAGCCACTATAAGATTCCCCCTTCCTTGTTAGCATGTGTAGTGGTGTCTTTGTTCAGGTCATGTTAGGCGGTCGTGTTGATGAGACTTCATGAGTGTAGCTTCTTGGACATTTCCAGGAGATGAAATCTCATATAAAACTTGTTCTTCCTCTCTTAAAACTCATCTTGACCCCTCTTTTGTCATGTTCTCTGGGCCTCATGCACAGGAGTCGTGTTGAGGTGTATCAGTTAGGGATGGGAACCATATGTCACTTGTTCTCTGCATTTCGATCAATCGTGTTCTGTGATGATCTCTGTTGTGAGATGTTTCTTTGATGAGGGGTGAGACTTTTACTTATGTGTGGATATAGGATAACTATTTAGAATGTGTTCAGGGATTAGACTGTTTTGTGAAGTGGCATTTGTAGGTTTTCCTTCAAGATCCATGAATTCACTAAGTCTGGAGAGTTAGTTAGGTTTCCAGTACCAGATATGATTTCCCTCTTGTTGAGCAGGGCCTTAAGTCTAATTAGAGAGCTTTTGGTTACTGCCACGGCATTCATGACACTATTGTACTTTTAGGGATATTGTGCTATGCTGGCATTGTTTTAGTTCGTCGGCATTACAGATGTGTAGGACTATCAGTTGCTTCCTTCCCTTAGGTGCTTGTATGTTGTTTTTAAACAAAAATCTCAAATCTTTGATTTTACCAATGAAGGCTCAGGAGCCAGATGCTGGGGTAGAAAGCCTGGTGACTCAAAGGGGCAGAGAAAGCACCCAGCTGACCTTCCTTCACAGCTGACATCCCAGAAGGAAAAACCCATTCTCCTTCTTCACACTGTCTTAAAAACCCTTCAAACTGAATGTCCCTCCTTTCTACTTCCTGCTTGCCTTTCTATGTAGTCACCTGACTTCCTCTCACTCTTTATGGGTTTTTCCAATGTTCACTCCCTGTCACCTGGTTGCTTGCTGTCTGTTAACTTATGGTTGACTTTATTTCATCTTGTTTACAAAATAAAGCTATTATAACAGAAAGCTCTTAGATTAAAGGTGTGTGCTAGGGCTGAGCCACACCACAACTAGAAACAGGTTTTTCCAGTTCACAGTTTCATGGTTCACAGTGTGATCAAATACCTTGCCATACTTGTATGGCGCCTTCTTGGTACCATGGAAGCTAGTTTTCAGGTCAGATCCAGCTCAGGTCCTCTAGGTCCTGTGTCCTAAGTACATGATGTCTTTAACAATAGGGATTTACCTTCAACTTCTGGGAGGCAACCAAAGGCAACACATCTCCTGGCCAACCCTGACCAAAAACTCTAAAGGCTTCTCATACTTGATGTTGGTTGTTGTTGTTAAATGTTTTATGGCTCTTGGGGTTGGGGAGAGAATTGTTAGCCCAGATGGGATTCTCTATTCTTAAAGAAGACCTGCTTTAAGGAGTTCCAACTTTTGAAATTTGATCACCGATATTTTCATAGATCAGTGGTTCTTCAGCCTCTGAGTTGCTACCTATTTAGGGGTCACCTAAGATCATCAGAAAACAAATATTTACATTAAGATTCATAACTGTAGAAAAATTACAGTTATGAAGTAGCAACAAAAATAATTTTATGGTTGGAGGCCACCACAGCATGAGGAGCCATATGAAAGGTTTGCAGCATTAGGAAGGTTGAGAACCATTGCTATGGGTCATTATTCTAAAGGAACAACAACCATAACCATCATTCTTAATCTCTTTTAAAAAAGATCATAATGACTAAGAAATATGAAAGGGGTTTAAAATTGAAATCTGAGTAACTCAAAGGAAAGTATCTTGTGCTCAGAGTTTATTGTGCCGTTGTGGAACTTCTGCAGTAGTCGAAGTATGCTTATGTAAACAGCTGCCCAAGCTGCCATTTACAGAGAAACACAGATTCACACGAGGGAGACTGAATGCAGGGAAAGGGGACCAGAGAAGAGGCTGAACTTGCTTTGAGGCTATAATTAAATAACCCAGTAGCCATGATTTGTGGAAAGGGTGATACTTCTGTTTCAGGCAGTTGGATATTGAGTATGTAGAATTTAGCACATGATCAGATAGAAGGGTGCCTGTCCCTTTGTAAAGACAGCTCTCTAGTTTCTCCAGATGAAAAATCAGTTCATCAATGATCAGTTTGGCACAATACACTGTGCTTGGGATTCTTGAGAACACAAAGACATGAATGACCTAGTTCCTACACAAAAGAACCCCTTTTTCTCACTTACTATCTTGACTACTTCTTACCATCAAGTCTAGGGCTATCCACAGGATACAGGAACAAAGGTACAGATACAGGAACAAAGGCATGCGGTTTGATGAAACTCTTCTCTCAGTGTTGGAAGAGAAATTTGGTTTGTGAGTTCTTTTCCCTCTGTTCTTCATAGATATGGGAAAGTAGCCTGAAGGTTAGAAGTTAGGTAAATTTCACCTTTCCACCATCTGGTCCATGTTCCCTTTCCCATAGCTTAATTTCCACCAGCTGAAATTTGTTTGGGTTGACAGTGCTTCTGAGAGGCAGGCAGCTCTGTATTTCTCCCTGTTACTCTGTAAATAGCACTTACAGCCGTATATGTCAAAATACTGTTCCACATCCAACATCAGTGCAGAAATGTAAGTTGAATGGCATCTCCATCATAAGCTCTTTCAAGAAATGCAAATTAAATGAATGTGTGAACAGTGTGAGTTCATGTAATTGAATTGTTTTCCTCCACCATTTAGCTGAGATTCTGGGAATGTAATTTGCAGTTTACAATGGTGGGTGGTGCAGACAGAGCTGCAATTTGAGGTAATGAGCAAAAGGGTGAGAGGGCAGCCAGAGGCAGCATAATGGGGACTGGGCTCTAGGAGATAGGAGGGGTCTACTACGCAAGGGAAAAGGACTGAGGCAGGGAAAGAAGGGGACCAGGAAGAGTTTGCAGAATTAGCAGAGGCAGCTGCTTGCTCTGTCAGCCAAGTGTGCTTCTAATCTCTGGTCATGCCCCACAGCCACAGCCAGCTACATTCCTTTAGAAAACTGACCTGAGCAAGAGACTTCCTCACTGAAGAACATGACAGATGTTTAGAGCAGGGGTGGCTTCTGGCGACATTCAGTGACACTTGGTTTGATCATGTACCCTACTCATACCAACACTGGTCTTCGTCATTTTGAAGTAAATATGCTGTCTGGAGAGTCTTATTGATTTGGATGGTGGTTTTAGAACAAAAGAATTCTTCATGAGCAAGTATGTGCTTGGCTTTGAATCACAGGCTTGGACCACCATGCCTGACCCACCGTTGTTTCTTGTATTGAGTTAATCCAAGTACTCAACAGATGTTATATGATAATGTTGATTCTTAAGGGAATTGTTCATGAAATGGAAATGCTGGTGGAAAATGACTTACGTACTGGTTAGGCAATCCATTGCACATGTAACATTCTTTAATTTCCAAGAAATAAAAGGAAGAAGGACCAATTTTATGTATTCATGGGTCAGTGATATGCTGTCACTAACCACATCTTTAATTACTACATGGTATTGTAGTTTATAGATACATGAGTTGGTGGACTTATAATTGGCACCTTGTAATTACTGCATAGTATTGTTTATAAACACATGAGTTGGCAGACTCAGTCATGCCTGAGAGAAAGAGAGAGAGAGAGAGAGAGAGAGAGAGAGAGAGAGAGAATGCTAGTTGGCTGGTGGCTCTGTTTTGAACTGGGAAAGGCCAGAGCTTCTTATGTAGAGCAATTCTATGTCACATGTCCCCTTCTCCTACTGGGAATACAGAAAATTCCCAAAGACAATGGTTTGCTTTAGACTGACTTTACAATAGTGTGGAAGTGAAAATGGTTTCCTCAGAAACAATTCTTTGTATTATGAATCTTGACCTGCTTTCCAGGCTGGCAGCATATGGTAATATCCTCTCTGCAGATGCTAGCAATAATGAGTGGTAACTCCCAATCAGCCAGAGTCACAAAGGAAACACCCAATACTCTGCATGTGTCACTGAGCAGTAACAGTATTAGGTGTATTGAACGTGCTTCTCACTGATGCTGTTTTCAGCTCACAGTGGCTTTATCTGGCTGCAGCCCCTTGTTAGTAGAGGAGGAGCCAGATTCCAGCTCAGGCACGCTTTTTTTTTTTTTTTTTGGTGATGGTGAGAAGCTCAAGACAGCAGGTAAGACTTTCTCCACGTTTTATCACTGGCAAATGTTACAGCTCAAATCTCACTGGCTCTTTTTGTTTTGAATACCCGTTCTTCAGCTGGTGGCTATTTTGGGAGCTGTGGAATCTTCAGGAGGTGGAGGCCAGCTGGTAAAAGTAGGTTGCTAAAGGCAGGCTAAAGGCATGTTGGAAGGTTCCAACCTGGACCCTAGTTCTAGAAGCTCTTGCTCCCTGGTCCACTGTAAGATGAGGACCGCCTGTTACACCCTCCTGCTGCTACTTACGCCATTAAGCTTTGTCTACCTGGAGGGACTAAAGACTCCTCAAGCATTAGGAAAACATATCCTTCCTCTTTTATTTTTGTCAGGTATTAGCATAACAGAGGTGTAAAAGTAACTAATGTATCGAGTTAAGATACTGAACTTGGGGTCAGGGAGGATGGGAAGTACATACTTTTGTGGCAATCTCGAGGCAAAGGGTCTAACTTGTGTGAGGAATGAAAAATTGCAACCATTAATTCAATCCACTACATTATAATTTGGAGGTCATGGGGGTAAAACATAGCTGAATTTAGTCATTATTAAAAGTGTATTAAGACTGTCCACTTCTGTCATTACACTGTACAGAAGTACTAGAAGGCCTCTAGATGGGATAAATTCATTAAAAACCAACATGGATGCTCTTGTGTGCCAAATAAACAGTTAGCCTAGGAGTTCTTTTGGTTCTTGGCCCTCCATAACTGTTGAGTAATTGGAATATGACCCACAGATTTTCAGAATCAAGGAGGACTGTGAATTTTGCCTTGCTCTGTGAGCTCTAAGAACTCATTGAAAGCCAACGTTGCAGGAGTATGGAGTATTAACATGTCATGCTCACTGTTTTGTCTACCGTTCATTACGTACTTCCAAAATCACAAGCCCTTTTACTTTCCAATAAACAAAAGAAAAACAGTTGAGGTATTATCCTTGTCATCTCAGGTATACACACTTGCAGTAGCAAAGCTCCCCAAAACCTGTTTTGTTTTTTTTTTTCTTTTTTTGACGGGGTGGTTTCAAGACAGGTTTTCTCTGTGTGTAGCCCCGGCTGTCCTGGAACTCACTTTGTAGACCAGGCCAGCCTCAAAGTCACAGACATCCACCTGCCTCTGAGTCGCAAGTGCTTGGGATTAAAGGGGTACCCTACCATGCCCGTTTCAAAATCTGTTTCTTATAACCAGTATTTTGCTTTTAATACCTCAAGAATTCAGTTGTCAAAGAGCTAAAATAATACATCAAATATTGGGGCTCTATTTGAAGACCAATACCTTGACCTAGTGATGAATCATTTCCCTATAGTTTATAGGGAAAAAATGAGCTGTCTTTGTAAAAAAAAAATTTTTTTTTGAGTTCAATTTGTAGGAATGTGGCATTATACCCTAGCACAATTTCATAGTATACAAGTCCTATTTGGGTGCATCTTGATGGAGGCTTTTCTGAAAGCTTTTGAAGACACGTGATCCATCCCGAGTTTAAGGCAGACTTATAGAATTAGGTATTCCCGGTGACTGGGGCAGGGGGATTCTGCAGCCTGAGGTGGAACACACAGAACACAACAGATAGTTCAACTGAAATGGTTACATAGGCTAATGGGTTCTTTTAGACTTTATTTTTTATTTAGTGAGTGCATGCGTGCGTGGAGGTCAGATGACAACTCTGTGCTCTCCTATTTTACAAGGGTTTCAGGAATTGAGCTCAGGTTGTCAGGCTTGTGTAGCAAAGTGCCTTTACTGGCTGCACCATCTCACTGCCAGGTGATGGTACTCTTTGCCTTGGAGCTCTTCTCCTACCCAGCATACTTCTTTTCTGCTACTTTCCCATCGCCCACATCATCATTTTCTTCCTCTGAAGCACCCACTACCTGCATTCGTGATTCTCACTTTTCATAAGGACAATGGTATGCTACTAAGTATTGGTCAGCCAAAGATGTCAAGGTGTGGGGGGGACCCCAGACTGTAACATTTGCCATTTTCCATGGTGTAAATATTCCAACCATGACTGATTTCGAAGTAGCAATGTGCTAACGTAGAGTCAGCTGCTGAGAAAATATCGTCACACACTAACTTTGTGAGCCAATTCCAACACAACACTGACTCAAACCCAACCTTAAAAGTACTTACTAGTAAGAGTGAATTGATTTATATAAAAAGTTAGATGCAGAGAGTTAAAAAACAACAACAACAACAAAAAAACGTTGTACTACATTTGAGAACTGACGGTCATGATCCCAAGATACAGGCAGGAATGTAAGCTTCCCCTCCTCGCTTTCAGGAGCATTCCCAATGCGGTAAGGATGCTGCTACTGCAGTTTCTTCTTGAAGCGGATCTATGATTTTAAAGCAGTTTTACTCTGAATCAGCGCAACTGCTACCCTGTCAGTCTCCCTGAAGAGCCTGGTGACATGTGAGTGATGGTTTCCATTTTTAATGCTCCTGTTGAAACCGTGTCAGTGGAGAAAGGTCACCATGGCACCACCTGCCCCTGGAAACATGAGACATGAGTTCTAGAGATGGATTGCCCATCCAGGGAATGGTGACAGGCCCACTGGGGTGTGAGAGCTCAGAAAAAACCTGAACGGTGTCCCGATTCATATTTCAGCAGCTGCAAGGTGAGTTTCTTTTTTCTAAAGAAAAGGCAAAATAAAGCTGAAAATAGTTTGTGGGGCAACGGCAAATTGTGTAATGAAATTGACATGGTCCTAGTTTCCATGGATTTGAGAAAATGCCTATTTTCTTCTTATTGCCTTTCTCTGTGTCTAAGACTTCCTGGTTCCTGAAACTTCTTATGAAGGGGTCTGCGAACCTACTGGTAAAATGAGCTTCAGCCAGGGGGAGGATGGGGTGGGCTAGAGATTTTTCTGTGTGGGTTTGATCCTTAAGCCAGCAGATTTATGCAGAATGTCTCCTTCTTACAAGACCAACAGTGACAACAGAATTTACAGAGGCCTATCCTGCTATACATTATGCTAGATTCTGTGATATATCACTTTATCTAACTCATGTATTGAGAAGGGACAAAGAAAAGATGTAAATACCCTGTAAAACATATCTATGTTCAGACAAAATCCTCCCCCTACCAGTGTGCATGTGTGTGTGTTTGTATGTGTGTATATGTACACCTGTCTGTGTCTGTGTACACATATGTGTACTCTGTAGATTGAATTCATGGCCTCACATACATTAGGCAAATACTCTACCACTCACTGAGTTACAGTGTCAAGCAAAAAGTTGTTATGGTACAGGCATCTTTGAGGACTGAGCTCTAGTTACTCCAGTTACCACGAAGCAATCTCCATCAATGCCATAAACACAAATCCTCACACACTATTTATTGCCCCATGTTCTCATTCTCTGGTGCAGATGACAAGGGACGCCCTCTGGCTCTGCCCCTGTGGCAGAGCTCTGGGGGTAAGAAGACTACAGTGACAAGAGTTTGCATGAAATAGGAATCTAGAAAATTCATTCTGATTTAAAAGGCAGAAAGCAGGTTACAGAGCTCACATGCGCACAGTGAAGTACAAGACACACTGTGTCCCTAAATGAGGCAAGGCGAGCCAGCTTTTGTGCATCAGGGTCTGGACAATGCAGCCATCTCAGGATCACCATTTAGTAAACTCACAATGGATTTCCATCCGCTGCCCTGTCTGTGTACAGCCAGATTCTTTCTCCAAGGTCACACTGGAAACCACAGAATCTGATGAGATAGAATTGTAACCTCGGGCACAACATGATCTTTGCTGACACACCGCAGAGACCATTTGTGGTCCCCAAATCTGTTTGTGGATTTTGTTTTTTTAATATCCAAAATCTTTCACTGGGTTCCCACTCATCTTGAACCAGCTGCTTTCAGTGCTCCTTCCTCCTGAAGGAGCACCCTTCTGTCAGCCTTGCTTTTCTACCTGTAGGCTGACAGAGGACAGTGGAGCAGCTAACATACAATGATGCAGGCCTCTTACAGAGCAGCCATTTAGTGATTTGTTGTCAAGGACTTAACCTGCACCTGAGTGATTCAGTTTGTCCCATTACCTGGGATATTCCATGCAGCTGGTATGGGCTGTGCTCCCCTGATGCTGACGCCACGCCTACTTGTTGTTCTTAGTCTATATAAGCAGTTGAACCTTCAGTAAAGTTTGACACCTTGATCAGATCTGACTTGACTTGGTGTCCCTCTCTATGTTCTTTGTCTCTCCAATTCCCAGAGTCCTGTACAGGCGGGACAGTCAGTGGTCGTAGGCGATGACAATACAAGACTACTGTTTGCTCATGGCTATGGTGATTTAATAGCATCCTGGGCATTTTACATCCTTAAAGTAGGAGTTGGGGCTCTGCACCAGGTGCTTTTTCTAGTGTTTCCTCTTCTCTTCTGGAGAGGGATGAAGGAGATCCTTTGTGAGAGGCATGTTCTCGTACGGAGGTCATTATTGCCAGAAAACCTGTTTGTGGATTTTAAAGTCACATTTTTACCTGTTTATTTGTGTGTGTGTGTGTGTGTGTGTGTGTGTGTATGCACCATGGCATATGTGTGCAAGTCAGAGGACAAACTTGTGGGAGTTCCTTTTCTTCCACCATGTAGGTGCTGGGGATCAAACTCAGATCCTAAAGATTGGAAGCAAGCTCCTTTACACTGAGCCAGCTTAACAGCCTGCCTGTGATTTATAAAAAAAAGAATGTAGGAATATTTTCTGTGGCTAGGTTCACTTCTGCCTAGGTCTCACCATTTCTGGGTACAACCTACAGCATTTATTCTTAAGTGCTTACTAGTTTCAGGGTTGGTGGGAGAGAGGGTGTACATGGATTTCTATAGGTTTCAATTCCTTCATCTTCTTCTCTTTTTCTCTTCTTCATTTAATTTTTCCCTTTTGCTTTCATCTAGCTTTTAGGACCCCTGTGAAACATAATATCCTTAATGGCTGAAGTTACAGAAAAACAACAGTTGCTTTTGCAAATAACATCTGCTTTGGGGGCTATAACATAATATTAATCTGCCTATTTGCCTTGCAAAGTGTACCAAACTAAAATATGTGGAGAAAACTAGACAATGTTATAATAAAAATTGCCCTGCTCAGATATTTCTTAGAATAGGTGACTAATAATGACTACAGATGAAGTTCTAGAAAGAAAGCATGGAAGTAAGGAGAGGAAGAGGAAGAAAAAGGAAGAAGGAAGGAAGAAAGGAAGGAAGGGAGGGAGGGAGCGATGGGAGATTCTATTCATCTCATAGGCTACTGTCTTATCTCACCTTCCTGGGACACACACACACACACTCACATGCAGATTGTCCCCATCTCTGCCCCCCATTATCAGGGTTTCCAGTGTTAGTGTCTCTAGGTGGTCTTACTCTTCACTGATTGGTTGGAAAGCCTCAATGTGGTCACAGAAGTTGGACCCTCTAATAGCTATTGGCCATTACTGACAGGAAGCTCAACAACCTAGAAGAGTTCTACTTATGCCATTCCCAATTAGTCCCCATTTTCATATGTCTGATTAGCTGGCAGGTCACTTCTTACTAGGGTGTGGCAATGCTACTAAGGAGGACAAAGAAAGGAAGTTGGAGGCAAATACCCTATATCCTGAACTTTCTTTTCAATATCCAACTCCAATTCCTCCAATGAGGGGATGTATTGTTTTTGTTAGTATGTATTCACATCTTCTTTTCAAACTCAGTCAGTCATAAAACAAATGAGAAAAAAGATAAGACAAATTATCTCCTTACGTTTTGTGGACTAGAAGCCTGTGGTGATTTGAATAGGAATGGCCCCCATAGGCTCATGTGTTTGAATGCTTGGCCCATAGGGAGTGGCACTATTAGGAGGTGTGGCCTTGTTGGAGTAGTTGTGGCTTTGTTGGAGGAAATGTGTCACTTTGGGGGTGGGCTTTGAGGTCTTCTACTATCAAGCTATGCCCAGTGTGGCATATAGTCTCCTTCTGCTGCTTGTGGATCAAGATGTAGAACTCCCAGTTCCTTCTCCAGCACCATGTCTGCCTGCACACTGCCATGCTTCCCACCATGATGATAATATACTAATCCTCTGAAACTGTAAGCCAGCCCCAGTGAAATGTTTTCCTCTATAGGAGTTGCTATGGTCATGGTGTCTCTTCCCAGCAATAGAACACAGACTAAGACAAAGCCCAGCCCCTTTCTAATTTCTAACCACAGTGTTCCATTCCTGGTCCCAATTTTGGGTTCTTTCTCCCACCATGATCCCCCCGTCCATGTCAGTTTCTCATTGTCTTCTGCTTCACTCCTATTTCCTTACAACTTTTTCTAGAACCCTTGACCCTTAGCTGACTTCTTTGTCCCTAGTATAAGAGTCAGTGGCATATGAATGATTAGGACAGAGAAAGTGAGATTATCAAATGGGAGGTAGTAAGAAAAAGTAGTGTATGTCTCCATTATCTGACTAAGAAACTCTTAAAAATCCCATCATATTTTGTAGTAGTATTCTGTTAAATACTAAGTAGAAGCTGGGTAGAACAATTTGGAAAATATATGTTCCATATATTTTCCAAATTGTTCCAGATATATATCCTCTGAATATATATCTCAAAGAAGATGAAATCAGAGTCTAAGACTTAAACATGGTTTTGGAAAACAACATATTATCAAATTTGGGGTTTCTAAGTAGACTGGTGTTATGATAAAATGGTACTCTACCTATGCAACAAGTCACTCCAAAGCTTAGTAGAACTGAATTCATGAGTTTGGTCAGGCTGGCCAAGACCTAGATTCTATCATGTGCCTTTGATTCGCTAGCAGATCACTTAGAAAAAGCTGACTCAAGATCGTCTCACCCACAGGTCTGCTAGTCAGGGGATTGATGGAACTTGTCTTATTCTCCAACATGGAAATGACAGGTTTCTAAGAAAGAACAAAGTGTAAGGAGAACTTTAGGATAAAATTGCACATTAATTATATCACATCCTTTGGCCAATACGAAACACAAGGCAACTCAGATACAAATAGCCAGAAAACAAGATGGAAGCTCTTGATCATGTGAGGTACAGAGTCACATGGGAGGAGAGGATCCAGGAATATCGCTCACTGCTTCATCAAGAGCATCAGCCTTTCCCTGGTATAAAATACATATAAAAATCCCAAGGAATATGAGACTCTCTCCAAGATAAATAGAGCTGTTGAAATTAATCTTATCCTCCAATTTCCTGTGTTTCCACTATTTGTCCTTCAACAAGATGGTGAATTTATACATATTCAGGACAGCCTGGATATCTAAGATCTGTTAAAATAGCTCTTGGCTGAAGTTCTCATTTTCCTGGGAATATTTAATGGAATGTTCTTAAAATATGCAATGATTGAATTTTACATACTTAAGTTAGTGGTGAGAACATAAATTCAGAAAGTAGCAAATGTGTTCTGCAATTTCAAATTACATTAATTACTTTCAAGACTAACGCTGTTAAGCATATTGGCTTAATTTGTTAAATTACATAGCTACTCATTCAGTTTTTAGTTCTCCTATATAGCCTTCTATGAGCTCTTACTAAGTCCCATTCATGTTAGGTCTCCTTTTAGTTTAGTCTGAAGCTGAAGAAACATAAACTAATTAGAACTGAGCATATTCAACAGTGTGTCCCCAACACCCAGAATCAAAGGCAGAAATATGCCCATATTTCAGGAAGGATCGTATCTTAGGGTTTCTACTGCTGTGAAGAGACACCATGACCAGAGCAACTCTTATAAAAGAAAGTATTTAGTTGGGGCTGGCTTACAGTTCAAAGGCTTAGTCTACTATTGTCATTGTGGGAAGCATGGCGGCATGCAGGCAGACATGGTGCTGGAGAAGGAGTTGAGAGTTCTACATCTTGATCTGAAGGTAGCAGGAAGATAATGGATTGAGCTTCTGAGACCTCAAAACCCATCCCCTGGTAACACACTCCTCTAACAAAGCCACACCCACTCCAACAAATCTATACCTATACCAACAAGGCCACGCCCACCAGAACAAAGTCACGCCCTCTCCAACAAAGCCACACCACCTAATAGAGATACTCCCATGGCCCAATGGGGGGACATTGTCTTTCAAACCACCACCGATTAAAACTATCCTAGAAATCTCAGGAAAGCAACCACCCTGTTCATCTTTTGCTTTCGTATTTCTTTCATGTCAGCTTCATTTGTCTTCCTGTGAAGCAACAGTGTGTGATGCCATCTTAGGGTCTAGAAATACAACAGAGAGTTAGGGTGACATGTCCTTGCTTTTGTGGAGGCTTATCCTATTCTAGAGGGGTCAGGGAACAAAGTGTGAACAAAATACACAAATAAATTATATCAGGTAGAAATAAAGGCTACGAAGAAAAATAATGTGAGGAAAAGATGCTGAGTCATGACAAGCAGGATTCTGATAAATGATCTAGAATGTGTCCATGACAGTGATTGTTGGTTTAAGAACCACAGGTGAGAGGATCCAAGATGGCGCCGACCATAGAGCAGTGCATCTGAGTAGTAGGTCAATGAGATTAGTCATTGTGGAGTGAATGTGAGGTCCCCTAGCCTACA
>CAJQZJ010000465.1:560148-571882 GCA_907164525.1 Lophiomys imhausi | reverse complement strand
AGAGAGAGAGAGAGAGAGAGAGAGAGAGAGAGAGAGAGAGAGAGAGAAGCACTTGTGGCATCATTATCTCTGCTCTTTACAACAGATCTTCTAAACTCTTGACAGTAGAAAAAGATAGGGGGCTGGAGGAGGAGTGGTTGCCAGGAGAAGGAAAGTCTCATCACCATGGTAACAGCCTTCTGCATCCCTACATTGGCCTTTGAGTACCAGGTGGTTCACCAACAGCCCAGAGGCAACTAAACTTCCATCAGGAAGAGACAGTTTGCTTTTACCAACTGGCCCATCACTCCTGAATGGTTTCAGAGCTCCAGATGGTACTGGTGGCTTTTTGTTTTTGAACAGTTTTGGAGGCTATTTTTCCTTTAAGTGATTAACCACAGGGGGTAGCAGTGAATAAATCTTGGCATCCCCCCTTCCTTGGCTTACCGCTAGACAAGCATAGCTAATCAGACTTATTAGTTCTCCAAAATTGCCTGCTTCAACAAATGGGACAAGAAAACCTTCCTGGTAGTAAAGTACCCCAAGATTTCATGAAACCATTTAAGAGCTTTATTATTTCTTTTTGTTCAGAGTTTTTTGCTACTTAAAAATTATTATCATTACTATTTTTACTGGTGTGTGTGAGAGCTTGGTGGAAGTTGATTCTTTCCACCTTTACATTGGTTCTGGGTGACAAAGTCAGCTGTACCTTCAGAGCTGAGACATCTCACCAGCCTTTTTTTTTTTTTTTTTTTTGCTGAAGTTTTAATAGTGATCCTTCCTGTTAAGGTCTTCAAATTGGAAACTGACTCTTCGTAATTGGCCGCCCTTATTTTTCTGTGTGACCAGTTTCAGATAGAGTTCTTTGAGGTACAGCATACAGGCATTGGTTTCCTTTTGGTGCAAACATTTCCAGTTAAAATTTAAACCAGGTATCAGGCTCTCCAGCTATCTCAGGATCTTCTGTTGCTATGATGAATAGCTCGACAAAAGCAACTTGCGGGAGTGGCTTCATTTAAGTGTACAGGGCAAAAATCAGTACATCGTGGGAGTGGAAGTCAAGGCAGCAGGGGCTTGAAGTGGCTCTTCACATCACATCCACACTTCGGAAACAGATCGAGCTGTGGCTAACGTTGTTTTCTCCATTTACACCGTCTAGGATCCAAAGCAGGAAAAAGTCCTGCCCAAAATTAAGAATAGTCTTCCTACATCAATTACCGAAAGTTAGATAACCCTCCGCAGGCATGCTCCATGCCTTGTCCCAGCACCCTCAAAGCAACACTCCAATTGGAAATGCAGGCCGCTTGGGTTTATACTGCGCATGCGTCACTGTAGAGCCTGTCTTATGTGCTAACATTTTCCCTGGAGACCCCGTCTCAGTGTCTGCTTCTGTTGGGAAACTTGGGTTTGGAGTAGAGGGTTTGAATTTTACGGTTTTGAGAAGTAGAGTCTTACCATTCTCCTAGGCTGACAGACTGCAACAGAAAGGACTTTGAACGGGATAAAAATTGTGCTTACCTTCTGTGGTCAGCTTTTAAAATGGAGACTTTCAACATGAGCCTGTCTGCTCCGTGTGTGTGTGTGTGTGTGTGTGTGTGTGTGTGTGTGTGTATGATTGCATGTAGAGGTTAGAAGTCAACGCTGTCTGTCTTCTTCTGTTGCTCCCCTTGTTACGTTTTGAGATAGCGTCTCTTGCTGAATCTGGAGCTCAAAGATTTGGCTAGACTGGAGGAAAGCTGCAGGGAGCCGCCTTTTCCTTGGAAAGTCTCAGCCTCCCCAGGGCTAGGATGACACACATTGTTCCCACAGTCGTCTGTGGGCCACGGGAGCTAGCCACCAGCATCCACCACAGAACGGCTCTGCTTAGTGTGATTCTGCACCACACGCACCACGCAAGGAATTGCTGGCGATTCTTCCATGTCCCTGTTTCCTCACAAAGCCTTCTGACCAGGAGAAGGGCTCAGGTGGGTGCTTCTGATTGGCTGAACTAAATTCATGCGCTTATACCAAGCTGCCTAGAGAAGTAATGGAAACAGCATCATTGCATTTTCTGCTTCAACTGTAAGAGGTAGGACCTGCCTTCCCAAGCACATAAAAGTACAGAATCTCGTGTGCTTAAATGGGGTGAACGAACCCCATAGATAAAATGAATAACATGCCCCTTTTGGTGGACTAAGGCCCTGGTAGTTGCAGTTGCTCTGAACCCACAAACCAAGATATATTCTCCCGGGTTCTCCAGACACCCAAGTAGCACTCATTAAACAGCCCTAAATTGTTGCAAGTGTGATGTACACTTCTCACAATTTCCCTAAGTAGATTGTACTATCAGTGATGACCACCATCCCTATTATGTTAACTGGGGTTTACTGAGCATGAATCCCGGGCCATGCCACATCGTTTTTAGCTCCACGGTCTCACTCAGTCTTCTGGACTTGCCACTCGCGTCTCACTGATGACGACTCACCCATGTGTGTCTCACGAGCTTAAGGGTTTATGTAACTTGCCCAAGATCAGACAGGTGTAAAAAGTTAGAGGTAAGATTTGCATCAGTCTGCATGCCATTGCCTGGGCACACTGACCTCTGTCACACCCCCAACAACTCAATAAGGGAACAGCAGAGCTGAGGTTTGAGCTGGGATCATGGACCTGAGCCATCAGTCATGGTCATTATAGACCTTAAAGCAAAAAAAGCCATAAAAATTTGAATAGTGATGCAAGATGGAATACAATTAGATTATATTAAAATCCTACTCCTTTTTGGTATACTGATATATTTTTTAAAATAATTTTTAGGGACTGTGTTTAATTTGAACTTCTACTTGGGTCTTGAGTCTTTGAAGAAAATAGGACAAGAATTTTAAAACACAGGATGTCAAAGTTGCCACCTCAAATTTTATAAAAAAGAAAAGCTCCAGAAACATGTACAGCAGCAGCTAGAATGAGTCATCTTTGATCTGGACAGGATAAAGATGTAAAGACTATGAAGGGAAATTACCAGGGAAAAGATGGCAAGACTATGAAGGGAAATTATCAGGGAAGAGATGGCCTCTCCAGTATGTAACACATTGCCAGTGAAAGCTTAAAAAGCACCCACCTTTCTCCTGGTCAGATGTTTTTGTGAGGAAACAGGGACATGGAAGAATTGCCAGCAATTCCTTTGGTGGTCCATGCGATACAGAATCACCCGGTGCAGAGCTGTTTTGTGGTGGATGCCGTGGCCTTCACCCGCAGAGGACTATGGGCAGAACAAGCACGGTGTCATCTGGCTCTAAGGAGGCTGAGGGAGTTGACTCCCTGCAGCTGTTCTCCAGACAGTCTAGCCAGATCTTTGAGCTACAAATTAAGCAAGAGACACTGTCTCAAAATGTAGCATAGGGAGCAACAGAAGGCAGTCAGCGTTGACTTCTGACCTCTACACACACACACACACACACACACACACACACACACACACACACACAGAGAGAGAGAGAGAGAGAGAGAGAGAGAGAGAGAGAGAACAGGATTATGTTGAAAGTTGCCATTTTAAAAGCTGACCAGAGAGAGAGAGAGAGAGAGAGAGAGAGAGAGAGAAGGAGAGAGAACAGGATTATGTTGAAAGTTGCCATTTTAAAAGCTGACCAGAGAGGTTGTTAGCACAGCTTTCTGTCAGCCTAGGAGAATGGTAAGACTCTTCTTCTCAAGACCGTAAAATTCAAACCCTCTACTGCAAACTCGCGTTTCCCAACAAAGGCAGACAGTGAGACGAGGGAAAATATTAGCACAAAAGACAGGCCCGCTCACCCGGGGTCTAGTGCACCTGCTTACGTTAAGCACGCTCTACAGTGACGCATGCGCAGTATGAAAAACCAAGTGGCCTCCATTTCCAATTGGAGTGTTGCCTTGAGGGTGATCGAACGGAGCATGCCTGCGGAGGCCCCACTGACCTTTCTTTTCTTTTCTTCCTTTCTTCCTTTCTTCCTTTCTTCCTTTCTTCCTTTCCTCCTTTCTTTCTTCCTTCCTTCCTTCCTTCCTTCCTTCCTTCCTTCCTTCCTTCCTTCCTTCCTTTCTTTCTTTCTTTCTTTCTTTCTTTCTTTGTTTCTCTTTTTTTTTTTAATGAATTTTTTTTTCTCTCACTATGTAGGCCAGTATTGCTATTGAACTCACAGAGATCTGTGTACCTCTGCCTCCTGAGCACTGGGATTAAAGGCGCGTGCCACCACACCTAGCCATTACAGACAGTTTCAAACTGCCATGTGCGTGCTGGGATTTGAACCTGGGCCCTTTGGAAGTGGAGTGCTCTTAACCGCTGAACCATCTCTCTAACCCCCTAATTAAAATTTTTATATAGTGTATTTTGATCATGTTTTCTCCTCCCCCAACTCCTCCCAAATTCTCTCCACCACTTAACTTCATGCATTTTTTTCCTCTGTCCCCAAACCCCACAATAAACAAAAACAAAAAAGAAACAAAGAAACAAACAAATCCAACCAAACAAAATCCTACAAATATACAGAAACAAAAATCAAAACAGACAAAAGACCAATAAGACAGAAAAAAAAAAAAAGGCAAAACAAAAAGTCCACAAAGAGTTTTTATGTTAGCCATCCATTTCGGGGCATGGGGCCTGCCCTGGAGTGTGGTTCACAGACCCAGTGAGATTCCATTGGAAAAAAAATTGTATTTTTCCTTTGCCATCAGACATCAACTAGAGATAGCTTCCTGTTTAGGTGTGGGACCCCTGTGACAACTTCCTCCCCTTAGCACTGGGACCCCTACTGGCTTGAAGTTGCAGGCCCTGTGCATGCTGCCACAGTCTTTGTGAGTCCATATGTATATCAGTCCTGTGGTGTCTGGAAGACAATGTTTCCCCATCACCTCTGGCTCTTACAGTCCTTCTGCCTCCTCTTCTATAGTGTTTCCTGAGCTTGAGGGGAGC
Source organism: Lophiomys imhausi (assembly GCA_907164525.1). Lineage (NCBI taxonomy): Eukaryota > Metazoa > Chordata > Mammalia > Rodentia > Muridae > Lophiomys > Lophiomys imhausi. Next base: position 566,985 of record CAJQZJ010000465.1, on the reverse strand, counting down.
GGTTTGATGAAGACACCTCTCTCTTGGCACGTTGTCCAGTTGTGGATCTCTGTGTTACTTCCCATCTACTCCAGGAAGCTTCTCCGATGTGGGTTGAGCAAGGCCCTGATCTGTGGGTATAATAACATGCCAGCAGGCTGACTGACATTTCATAAAACTAAGTGAAGGGCTTCCCACACACTCAAGCCAGGACAGCTCTGGTCCAGCACCATGCTTTGCTTTCTTGCCTTTTCTCACCAGTAGCCTTCTTCTTCCCAGTTTTTACAGAGCCACTGGTAATGTTCGCTGGTTGCTCAACCCAGAGTGCTTCTTCTTAATTTGAGGGGTGGAAGGGCTTTTAAGGTGTGCCTCCAGGAGGAAGTGTCACTGTGCAGTTAAGTGTGGCCACTTGGTGGCACCAAAAAGTAAGATCAGCCTTGTATAGACTCAGTTCAAGAAGTAACTTGTCCCTTTCAAAGAGAAATGGGAAGATAAACAGGTACTTTTTCAGAAAAATATGTTGCTTTCTGGGTACTTTTTTCTTTGTTTTTTTTTTTTGTTTTTTGTTTTTTTTAAGTGAATGTGGTCAGTAGTCCAAGGAGCAGGATAAACTGGAGAAACCTGTCAATTCCTTTAACCTTGTGTCCTATATTTAAACTCAGCTGCTACGGCTTTCCAGTATGTTCCTTGGGGATCAGACTAAAAGCTATGGATGATGTGTTCACAGAACCCTGGACGATTTAACATATAAATCTTTCTTCTTTCCTTTTATGTGAGACTCTTTCAAATATTTGCAACACTATAGTTAGAACAGTAACCATCACTATCATTTTACGTGGAGGAGCTGACTCAAGAGTGGTACAGTAGGGATTTGAACCCACCATCAGTTTCCAGAGGCAGAGACTTCATCTCAGCACTTGGTCTTTATCTGAGTGACTCTTTACAGGAAGGAAATTTACTTCCATGATATGTGTGTGTGTGTGTGTATTTGTATGTGTATGTTCACGTACATTTGTGCATTCAGATATGCATACATGTGGTTTTGGGCCAACATGGTTGTTGAGTAACTTCCTCTATTGTTCTTCACCTTATTATTTGAAATAGATCTCTCACTGAACCTGTGGCTTGCTCTTTTGTCTAGAGTAGCTGGCCAGCAAGCCCCAGGGCTAGCCCTGTCTTTGTCTGACTAACATTATTTAGGATTATACATGTGTGTGGTGCCAGGCTTTTGTGTAGGCACTGGGGAGTCTGCATTCAGGTTCTCAAGATTGCATAGCAAGCTTGTTACCACTGACTTGTCCCCCCCCCCCCCGCCCCGCACACCATCTCCTCTATAATTTTGACTCTTTGAAAAGGGGGAGGTTTTAAGGAAGAGCCTCTCAAACATGCACATCCCACACACACGATATCAGAGAGAATGCTTGCGGCTGCAGCTGCTGCTGATGCATTGTTATCATGGGAAAAATGACACATAACTGCCCTTGTTTCAAAATTTCAAGTTGAAGCATGCCCTTAAAGATTCATTCACAGGCACATTTGGCCAGGGACTCTAACAGTACCAACATAATGCTTTTGGAGTCTAACAGTGCCAGATAATTCCCGCTTTAGCCTGAAGTCTCTAGACAGCAATCTCCAGCAATATTCTCAGTTTCTTGAGTTGGTTGTATTCTTCCTTTCACTGTCAGAAGAGGAACTTGACCCTTGTCCTGACCTTCTCCCTGTATTATAGCCTGAGGGATTAGTGGCTAAGTCTCCAAGGTGAGCCCTACAAAAGAGGTGAGAGACCCTGTCTCAAAATATAAGGTGGAGAGTGACAGAGACACCCAGTGTTGACCTCTGACTCCAGTTACCCATGTACTCACATGTACATGTATGCACATGTACATGTATGTTCACACCTGAACATGTACACACACAAACACATGCACATACCCATACCCCCACACAGATTGCTCATTGTGGCTTTAATGTTCTCTCTTTTACTTTGTTGTTGTTATCATTTGTTGGTTACAAGGGATGTGTTAGTGGGAATAATAGGAAGCTATTTTGGATGCTGCCAACCACAAGTGGATTCTAACCTTCTTAGCCAGTTAACAAATTTGTGCTATTATCACAGAGGCAAGCACAGGGAGTCCTGTGAGGGACCTAAATCAGTCCAGGACCTCAGTGCTATGGCAATCTGAAAGACCATTTTCCCTTTTCCAGAGGATGCTTTTATAGGACCTTTCTCCTGACAGGAGAATTTTGCCTCTTTGCCTAATAAGTGCCTCTGCTGGGAAGGTGATGCAGTGGCTGACTGAGTGGCAGCAGAAACTAGAAGGTTGGCAGGCTTGTTGCCAGGATAAAAATAAATTGACATTGAAGCTCTGCAGCTGTGTGATTTGGTTGCTTGGAATGCTCTGGTCCAGAATTTGTGGGCAGTAAGATAGTAACTACTAGCCAAAATGTGGGTTTTGGGATTATCTGTGAATTTTAATTATCCATTTCTTGTCTTCTATTTAAAAGGATAATGGAGATCTGGCTACATAAGGAAAAGATTTAGAAGCCACAGTTCCTTTTGGAATCTGCATCTAGGCTTATGGCATGGGACAATGCCATTGGAGGTGGGGGAGAGAAATCTCCCTTTATCTCTGAGTTTCTTCATTAACAGCTGCTTCTGCCTAGTTTGGACAGGTTACTGAGCTGGAATCTCTAGCTGTTTACAGTAATGTTTTAGCATCTCTTAGAAGCATGCATGGAAGCCTTGGGCAGGAGTCATGGGTCATATTTCCAGGACACTGTCTGTCTTCAGGGAGAAAGGGCAGATCAGCAGGTGTGACCCTTCTTTTGAAAAAAAGAAAAAGATCTTTGTTTCTTATCTGGGATGGGTAACAAGGCTGGAATGAAGATAGAATATAATGAAAATCCTGTCCTCTGGTCAAGATATTTGGATAATTCTGTTATATAGTGTCTTAGTTATGGTTTCTATTGCTGTGATAAAAATATCAGGATCAAAAGCAACTTGGAGATAAATTATTTCCACTTGTGGTTTCTCCTCACAGCTCTTCACTGAGGGAAGTCAGGGCAGGGATTCAAACAGGGCAGGAGCCTGGAGGCAGGAGCTGATGCAGATGCCATGGAGGGGTGCTGCTTACTGGCTTGCTCCTCATGGCTTGCTCAGCCTGTTTTCTTATAGAACCCAGGACCACAAGACAAGGGCTAACATTACACACAGTGAGCTGGAGCCTCCCAAATCAAACATCAGTCAAGAAAATGCAGCTCAGGATTGTCCACCAACCTGCCTCGTAGGAAGATTTTTCTCAAAGTCTGCTCTTCCAAGATGAGTCTAGTTTGTATCAAGTCAACATAAAACTAGCCAGTGTATATATAGCTTCTGAGTAATTATAGACACTAACTAGATCAGTACTAATTTCTACTGAACTTAAGTAAATATTTTATTGTTTTGCCAACAGAGATAACTAATAATTAGATCTTTAATACTAGTGATTTTGTGACTTTGCTTTATTTATATTAGAAGATAAACAAAGATAAATCTTAATTTCTGTAGTATTCCTTGGCTGAACTATTTTCTCAAGAGTAACAGAATGAGTGTTGCCAGACCTAAGTCTGTTTTCTTACCCCTTTAAAGTTAAAACTTGGAAGATAAGATGTTGAGAAGAAAAATCAGCTATTTACATATGCGGATCATGACAAGGTGTAAGGGGCTGCATTTATCTCCCCACCCTAAGTAAAAGAAGACCATTGGGTATGCGAAGGGAAGTTTAGTGGGAAGAGATGCACGAGGGAGTATAGGTGCTGATGGACAGGGAACTGATGAGTAGGTATAGTGTTTGTCACCTTGGCCAGTTTTTCTGTTCTCTCCCCTTGCCCTTTAGCTCTGGCTGGAATGTCATAGTTGCCCTCTGATCTTGCAAGGCAAACCTGACTTTCCAGGAGGTGAAAACCTCACAACAGCTTATATGAGTTGTGTTAGGTGATACACAGAACCAAAATAAGGAGCAGTACACATTCCAATATTATCTGAAGAGAAGCAGAGATAGAAATACAAAGGGAGCTTTAGAAGTTAATATCTTCATCGCTTGGGTATGGCCTTCCTTTAGAATGTGGAGTCTTGGGCTAAGAGAGCTGATGCCAAAGTAATTCAGCCAAGGACAACTCACAAAGGGCATCCACCAGGTGGAAGCTAACCAGCTGTTGATTCCTGTGAGTGTGTGTGCATGCATCATGCATGTTCAGATGTGCGTGTGCGTGTGTGTGTTCTGGGTATCAAATGCAGGTGAACATCTTACCACTGAACTATCTCCCTAGCCAAAATGTTAATTCACTAATATTTATTTCCATCTGAAAGGTTTCAGGTTTGGGGTTCAAAGAGGATACTGAAGTGAATTGCCATTTGGGTAAGATATTAATTAATAGAATCATTAACACAATAGACAGACAGATAGGGAGGCAGACAGCAACCTGGTGGGGGCTCTTAAGAGACTCGGTAGAGAAAGCAGGGAGGTTCTACGTCACATGATTTGTAGAAAGCCAGTAGTATATACTTGTAGTCAGACTGTTCATAAGATAGCAACAAGGATAGCGAAGGCAAGAAGCTAGAAAAATAAGTTACATTAGTTCTAGAACCCAAATTCCTGTAGTTTCTATAATTAACACAGCTCAATTAAAGTGGAAGAGCTTTACAAACTGGATGGGCCTGGCTAACACCACTTATGGTTGAAGCTGACTAACAGCGTGTATGATAAGAATTGATGAGAAGGGGGGTGGGCCAAGATGGCGGCGACCTACACTGACGCATTTTGAACGCGGGGGAAAAAAGAGCCATAAAAAACACAGAGTTATTGGGCACTGTGCAAAAACTGGAGGGGCTAGACCCCCCTGGGAACACTCACAGCTCCCAAGGGACTGTTAAAAGTCCCAGAGCAAGGCTCTCCCCATCTCTCACAGCCACTAAACCCGGGATTCGGGAACTCCCATTTGGAGAGGCGCCTGGTAAGATCGATCCCAACTTACAGTAGGCAGAATCAGGGTTCACTTGGCCATAGATCGCTGGCCTATTGGGCTCCCCACACATCAGGTTGAACTTATACCCACTTAAAAAACTTTGCGAGATAGTGGAAGGCTTAGCAAGGAACAAACAGGGGGCTCAACGGGTGGTCCACAGCCGCTCGAGAAGCGGAGGGCAGGAGGTTCCGAGAGAGCGCAGGAAGCTGGGAACACAAAGGCGGGACGGAGGGGCTGAATCCCGCACACTCATGGTAGCGCAGCTGGGGAGGGAGCATGGCTGGCAGGGCCAAATCCACTCGAACCCACGGCAGGTCATCTGGGGAGAGAGACAGGCGTGGGCGGGGCCAGGGATCCGTGCACCCACGGCTGAGCTGCTGGGACGAGAGGTCCACTCAGGCAGCCGGAGGATCTGGGGCTTGGGGTACCCACGGGACCCGTGGCGGCACAGACAGGAAGGGAATCAGGCACAGAGTCTAGCCCTGTGGCGAGAAGCCTAGAGAGAAACCAGAAATCGGGTCCATAGCTGTATCCTGGAAAATCCAGACATATTAGGTGTGGAGTCAGACCCTGTCAGCCTCCGTGACGACAAACAAAGCCCACAGAATCTGTGCCTGGGCAAACAGGCCCATACTATCAGAACCATTACAGGCTGATAACTCAGAGTGCAACATAGGGAAGTCTGAATTGGGAGCAGTAAAACAATCCTGGTCCATTACTCACAACCTGGGAATAGGCTGCACCAGCTCACAGTGCCTCAGGCAATTAAAACCACAGTGACCTTGAAATCCCCCTGTAAGCAACCACAGATAGCCAAGTAACTCGTCCCCTGCACCAAATCATCCACTGTGGTTCCAAGCACAGAAAACAGACAGCTAAATGCATCCAATGGCAAAAGGTCAAAAAAAAAAATAGAAATCAAGGAAATATGACTCCAACAAAGCAGAATCATCCTAGCTCATCCAATTCGGATGACCACACACCAACAGAAACACATGAAAACATTGACAATTCTGCAATATGGAAAGTGATAGAGTCCCTGCAAGAAGAACTTAAATCTATGAAGGAATTCAAAGAAGCCACAATTCTACAAATCAAAACAAGGAACAACACCATTAAAGATCTCCAAGCCAAGTTGACAGAGCTTGAACAGGAAAAGGAAAAAGCCATGAAAGATTTTCATACAAAAACAAGCAAGCTGGAGAAGGAAACGTACAAAACGAACAAAACCATACAAGACATGAAAATAGAAATAGAAACAATAAAGAAAACACAGTCAGAGTTAAAAGAGGAAGTGGAGAACCAAGGGAAGAGAACAGGAACTACGGATGTGAGTATCAACAATAGGATGCAAGAGATGGAAGACAGGATCTGAGGCAAGGAAGATTCAGTGGAAGAAATCAGTACAACATCCAAAGAAAATGAGAAGGCTAAAAAATCTCTCACCCACAACATCCAAGAAATCAAGGACTCAATGAAAAGACGGAACCTAAGAATTATAGGTATAGAGGAAAGAGAGGACTCCCGACTCCAAGGTCCAGGAAATATCTTCAACAAAATCATAGAAGAAAACTTCCCAAACCTGAAAAAAGAGATGCCAATAAAAATCCAAGAGGCTTACAGAACACCAAACAGATTAGACCAGAAAAGAAACTCCTCTCGCCACATAATAATTGAAACCCCAAATGTACAGAACAAATAAAGAATATTAAAAGCTGTAAGAGAAAAAGGTCAAGTCACATACAATGGCAGACCCATCAGAATTACACCTGACTTCTCCCCAGAAACGTTAAAAGCTAGAAGGGCATGGTCAGATATACTACAAGTCCTGAGAGATCATAGGTGCCCAGCCAG
>CAJQZJ010000465.1:510415-545145 GCA_907164525.1 Lophiomys imhausi | reverse complement strand
ACACACACACACACACACACACACACACACACACACACACACACACATATATATACATTTTTATGGATGGAACAAAACTTCACCAACTTTATTTTTTCTCCCACAGCTTATATATCCCAGCAAAATCTTTCAAGAAGTAAAAAAAATCACAACATGGTTACATTCTATTTTTCTTTAGGTGACTGATTACAATAAGTATATGTAAGGAAGAAAATGTTCCCCAGTACCCTTACATGATCAAATGTTTTATGTATTATGGGTGAAAAACAAACATGAAAAACAAATTATTCTCAAGAATCCACATACATTTGTAACTAAGCAACTTGTTGTAGATTAACAAAGTATAAGCAAGCAAGGTAATTTTCTCAGCTGGTTTCTCTTACTGGCAGATTGCAATTACAAAGAAAGGATCAATTATATTATTATTTATCTTAAAAAGTAATCTTATAAAAGTCTTAAAAGAATCACAAGTCTAAACTTTTATATAAAAACAATCAGTCATTTCTACTTTAAATCCTCAAGATGCATATCTACTCATTAACAACTTTTATTAAATCATATCAGAAAGCTGAGGGCAAAAATGGGTACAAGAAGTTAATTATCACCTTGATCGCCAGTTCAACTTTATCGAGAGAGGCACGTCATCCAGTGCAAGTCAGGCTGCTACTGTTATTGTTCCCTGAGCACAAAAACCTCTAGCTCAACTATTAAGAGTGTGCCTTTCTGAACTTAAAATTGTTCCCCCAAATTTTCTACACCAGAATCACTAACAAAAACATCTTAACCTAACTTTACTAACAATCTACTTCTCCAAATCCTTTCCAAGAGTGGTGGTCATTGCTAACAATGCTAATGTTACTAACAATCTACATCTTTAAGTTCTTTCTGAGTGTGGTGGATGAATTATTAATCTCCTCCAGCAGCAATGCTTGAAAAAGATCAATAACCATTATTAAAAGTATCAGTGATACTGCCCAGTGCGGGGCTGGAGTTTTCATACAACTCATACATTAGGGAAGATGTAAAGACCTCAAAGGCAACAAGCTGAACGATGCTTCATAACAGCATGAAGTTCTCAGGACTCCTAGTCCTTGGGGCTCTGCCTTTCTGAGGCACACCCATTGTGGCTGTACTAAGGGTGGGTTGCATTCCATGAGTTCTAAAGCCATTTGTTGTTCCTCTAACACAGGCCTCTACATGCCTCAGTGCTTGTTTTGATAGGGATGTAAAGAAGACCTTTTACTTGGTAGGAGAGCTTGGTTCTCAGGGGATGAGGGGACCAGTTGGTTTTCAGGAGACTGTAGCTTCCATTCTAGGGTGCCGCCTCGCCTTCACAGACAACGGCCTTCCCCTAAAGGGTGACCTGTTCTGTGAAGCTCTGCTGTTCCTGGAATCCAAGGTGACTATAGGTATGGAACAAGGACTACAGCCCTGGAGGCGCCTTTTGGGGTCTTGAACAGGTCATTAAAAGACACCGACAGTGAAATGCTGCCGTTGTTGTCTTTGTGGCTTCAGCCTTAAGGGCATGCCTTGGGTTGGGTGTGAAGGGTTTCTCCATAGGCTCTGCCTGAGTGACTAACATGCCCACACAGAGTCAGGCTCAGGGTTCTGAGCTGAAGTCAAGGAGAAAAACAATCACAGTGGAGACCCCAGGCTTTCAACCCTCTCTTAGTTACATCCAAGTGAGGTCAGAGCTGTTCAGCAAGAGCATCTTCCAAGTGCTGGTTGCAGCACTGTGTCTGTGCAGCTCTTGGGAACTACCTTATGAAACAGAGTCACCTTCCCTTCAATATCTACAGCACAGAGTCCAGACAACTTCCAAAACTCTCTCTTCCAAGCCACCTAAAAATGAATTAAGAGTTGAATTGTCTGTTCATTTCTAATACTTTCCTTAACAGAGATCCACAGTAAATGCAACAACTAATCAATGCTAGTTATAGTTTTTCATGATACATATATGCACCAGGGAAGATGGCGTTTGTCCAAAATGTGAGAAAAGGCTGGTCAAAGTTATTAACGGAGGTGACAACTTAAAGTGGTATTTAAAAACTCCTCCAAAATTATTTTATAACTACTCTTTATTCTCTTACTCTAATTTACTCTTAATTCTGTGATAATTAGAGGTAGCTCTTAAATAATTAATAAAAGTGAACATAGCTGTTTACTTGAAGCACTAAGTGTTCTTTCTTTTTATCAGAATTTAGGAGGAGAAGTTCCCAGGGACTCCACAAAACCTCAAGACAGACCTAGCTTTCCTCCTTCCTGTGGCCCTCTCAGCCTCCCATTGTATCCCATTCCCCTTCCTTTGTGTCTGCTACCAATATATGGAGGCACTCTCTACCCAAGAATCCCCTGGCTGCAGCTGCCTGGGGATCAGGTAGGAGATCCACACTCTCCTTCCTGTCCTCTATTGCAAATCCTTCAGTCTCTCCCTAGCCCTGTAGCAGGCCTTCTGTAGGGGCTTGTCCTCCCTCTCTGCATTAATTCTCCATGGACTCTACCAAACCTTGAGGTGGACCTGTCTTGTCTTCTTTCTGGGGACCCTCTTCATACCCACATCTAGTTCACCCCGATCTCTTAATGTGAGTCACTAATATCTAGAAACACATTCTACCTGGAATGCCCAGTGGTGACATCTGGATAAAACTCTAACAAAATTAATTAAAAGATGGAGAGAGAAGTTCCAAATTGATTTAATTAGAGTTAGAGATTAAATGGGGGACATAACAATAGACAAGGAAGAAATCAAGAGGACATAATAAAAAAGGACATACATTAGAATCTGTACTCCCCAATGGGAGGTCTAAAAGAAATGGATCCATTTCTTGATCTATACCACCTACCAAAGTTAAACCAAGACCAAGCAAGCAGTTTAAACAGATGAACAATATGTAGTGAAATAGAAGCAATAATTACAAGTCTCATAATCAGAAGCCGCCGGGGGCCAGATAGATTCAGCACAAAATTCTATCATATCTTCCAAAATGAATTAACACCGACACTCCTTAAATTATTGCACAAAATAGAACCAGAAGAACATGCCCACAATTTACCTGATACCTAAACCAGACAAAGACTCAACAAAGAGAATTACAGACCAATTTCCCCTAATAGATGGAAAAATACTCAATAAAATACTTGTAACCCAAATATAAGAACAGACCAAAAAGATCATCTACAATGATCAAGCAAGTTTCATCTCAGAGATTCAGGGATGGCATGACATATGTAAACTGCTAGATGTCATCCATCATCTAAGCTGTGCCTTTTCAGTATAGTACTTAAAATCTTAGCTTGAGCTTGCTTGGAGGTTCTAGCAGGGCGAGCTATTACTCGTATACCCTTGACCAAAGACCAGCCCTCCTCTATTCGGGGAAGGTCATCCTCTTCGACCAAGTGCACAGCTTCTGGAGAGATGCATGTGGAGTGGTCAGGGAGGAAGGGGACACCTGCCTAGCCAGCCAGATCAGTTGAATCAACCCTGGCACTCAATGGGGTGACAGATGTCGCAGCCTGATGGGGTGGTGTTAAGCATTCTAAATGTTGATTGGTCCTGCTTGCTGTCTGTTACTTACTTTGACTCTGATTGGTTAAATAAATGCTGAGGCCTGGAGACTGGGCAAAGACAGAGGTAGGCAGGACTAAGGTGCAGGCTTTTTGAGAGAGAGAGCATCTTGGGAAGAAGAAGCTTGCAGGAGAAAAAAAGCCAGGAGCAAACAAGGAGGACATGCCATAGGGTAGATTAAAGAAGATCCCTTCATGTGGCCTGGAACATCAGCATAGTGTGGAGAATAATAGTCCAAAGGGATGTATGTATATAAGGAGTCATATTTGGGTAATAGAATTATGAGCTAGCTTAGATGGGCTAGGATTGGACAATTCAGGCCTAGGCTTGTTAAAATCCATGTGGTGTCTGTGTGTGCTCACTTATAATGGTGGGTTAAGGATTAACACCACCGACCAATTAAATATAATATAAATACTAGTAAAGAGTTTAATTAGCTATTTTTTGATAGCTGTTTCTCCCTCACACTCATTACTGGACAGAGCTCCTGCTAACCTACCCACCTAGACAAACTTCTTTCTCCTCATTCCACCAGGTGTTCAATGGTGCCTGGAAGCCCCGAGGGAAGAAGCAAACCCGGGCTGCCACAGGATAGCTAAAACTATCATAAACAATAAAATAACAGCAGAATGTGTCATCCAGCTTTCAAATTGTACTACAGAGTTATAGTAATAAAAACAGCATGATGTTGGCACAAAAACAGACATGTTGGTCAGTGGAATCAAATTGGAGACTCAGACATAGATCCATAAACTTATGGTCACCTGATTTTTGAAGAGGCCAGAAATACATACTGGAAAAAAATAGCTTCTTTAACAAATGTTGCTGGTCAAACTGGATGGCTGCATGTAGAAAAATGGAAATAACATTTCTTTGTTTTGGAAGCTGCTGGCCCTGCACTTCCTATATAATCAGCTATATTTATCCCTCTCAGGTCTCTGAGGTGGTTGAAGAATAGATAGCTAGAGTCTCATAGTTAAATTTTGAGTTGTTTAGGAATTAAGAGGGTGTTCTGGATCTAAGAATATGTTTTTAAAATTGTGATGCAAGTTAGGATGGAAGCTGAGTTGGATATAGAACTTTAAACTCATGGAGATGGTTAGATAGTAGAATGTTAAAGTCAGGTGCCAAATACATATGAATTGGACATTGGGAATGTATGCTAAGCCATATAACTCTCATAATTGTGGCCTATTTATTTCTATTGTTTTGTATTGTATTTGTTGTTATAAGAGAAAGAGTCATTTGTTGGACTGAAAGGAGGAGCTGTTGGGGGTGGAATATATACCTTAAACTTAAAAAAAAAGGAAGTGGATGGAGGGGTTGAGGGGGAAGAGAGTGGGAGGTAGGACCGGAGGGGGCAGAAGGGAGGGGATTGTGATTGAGACATAACTTGAAGAAATAATAATAATGATAATAATAATATGTAAAAAATGGAATAAATCCTTGCTTATCATCCCGCACAAATGCAACTCCAAGTGTGTCAGAGACCTAAACATAAGATCAGATACATTGGGCCTGATAGAAGAAAAGTGGGGGATAGTTTTGAATCTCTGACACAGGAAAGGACTGAGTAGAACACCAGTAAGACACTAAGATCAACAATTAAATGGGACCTCATGAAGCTCAAAAGCTTCTGTGTGGCAAGGACCTCATCATCTCAACAAAGCAGCAGGTTACAAAATGGGGACCAAGTTTTTACTAACTACACACCTGATAGAGGGTGAATATATAAATTATATGAATAATTTACAAAACTGGATATAAGAAAACAAATAACCCAATTGAAAAATGGAATACATGGGTCCCCACAGCTTCGAGCAAGCAGAAGAAAGACACCCAAGCACCTACTTCTGCCCCGCAGCAGGTGCGACCAGAATGAACGAGCGAATATGTGAGGAAGGGATGAGGAAAACGCAGTGCGATGGGAGAGAAAGCAAAACCAAGCAGTTTGTGTGCTGTGGGAGAGGTGGCACTACAGAGAGTGGGGGCAGTGAGGATCTGTGGGAGAGGTGGCACTACAGAGAGTGGGGGCAGTGAGGATCAGGCAGATATGAGGAGCCACCACAAGCACCTGAGGCCATGGTGATGTCAGCCCTGGTTGTCACCAAGGGCCATGCGTGGGTCCATGGCCTCATTGTAACAGGAGTCTGTGCTGATATCTGTGGCCTATGTTACCACCAAAGAACTTGAGGATGTCCCTGGTCTAGACTACCACCTCAGGCTATGTTTATGTCCAAGCACTCTGCTGGGCTGACCCCGTCCCTCACCTGCACAGGAGATCTGGCCCTGCCCCTTACCTGGGCAGCATGAGAGAGCTCACTCTGGTGGCATGGGTGTAGGAGAGCTGGCAGGCTGACCAACTCAGCTTCCACCCAGGTCCACATCGAGGGCTTTGAGTTGGCCCAGCCAACATCTACCCCAATTATGAGCTGCAGGAGCATGTGAGGGGGCGGGTCCTACAAATCCCAAGATGCAGGATCTCCATGACAGAGGACAGAACAGGATATCTGAGAGGAGTCCCAGTGAGGATCCAGTACTGTTAGCGTGGCAGGAGCCAGAAGCCTTGAACCAGACCAATGACTCATTGCAATGAACATTTCAAGTAAAGCTGTTTGGGCAAAAGGATATACTGTGAGACACTGTGACACACTGCACCTTCCATGGTGAGATTTGTTGTTGTTTTTGTTTTTATTTATTTTATTTTATGTAGGAAATGGCTAATTAAATTATTTAACAGTATTTAGATTATGATTAATTGGTCAGTGGTGTTAATCCTTAAGCGGCCATTATAAATGAGCGCACACAGACAACTGATGGATTTTTAACAAGCCTGGATTGTGCAATCTTAGCCCATCTAAGCTAGCTCAAAATTCTATTCCCCAAATAAAATCCCATGTATACATACATCCCCGTGGACTGTTATTCTCCATGCTATGCCATGCTGATGTTCTAGGCCATGTGGAATGAGATACTTTTCTGTAACCCATTGCATGTGTCCTCCTTCCTGCTCTTCTGGCTTCTTCTTCTCTTCCTCCTCTTCTATTTCAGAGGCTTCTTCTTCTACCCAAGATGCTTTCTGTTTCAGAAATCCGAGCACCTTAGTCCCACCTACCTCTTTCTTAATCTCAGGCCTCAGCATTTATTTAACCAATCAGAGACAAGCAAGGTAACACAGCATTACTTGACATACAACAAGCAAGATCTGGGAGCAGGTTAATGAACATTTACAATGCACAACATCATCCCATCAATTTTATTTTATTTTTTGTTTTCTTTTGGAATATGAAGGGATGGGGAGATGAGTGGGATTGGGGTGCATGATACAAAATTCACAAAGCATCAATAAAAAGTTTTTAAAAATGGGGTACATATCTAAACAAAGAGTTCTCAAAAGTTGAAACACAAATGGCTGAGAAACACTAAAAAACATTCAACATGCTTAATCATCAGGGAAATACAAATCAAAAGTACTTTTAGATTTCATTTTACACTAGTCAGAATGGACAAGATCAATGAAACAAATGACAACTCATGCTGGGAGGGTGTGGAGCAAGGGGGACACTCATCTCTTGTTGGTGGGAGTGAAAATGTGCACAACCTCTATGAAAGTCAATTTAGGAGTTCCTCAGGAAGCTGGGAATAGATTTACCTCAATATCCAGCTATCCTCCTCCTGGGCATATATCCACAGGATGCTTCATACCACTACACTATGAATGGAGAGTACTATTCATATCACTACAGAGACATTTGGTCATTCATGTTCATTCATATTAGCCAGAAATTGGAAACAGCCTAATGTCCATCAGTAGATAAATGGATAAAGAAAGTGGTATCTTTACACAATGAAATGTTACTCATCTGTTTAAAACATGAACTTAGAGGATAAATAGATGGAACTAGAAAAAATAACCCAAGTGAGGTAACCCAGACCCCCCCAAAATAAATATGGTGAGTATTTGCTTATTTGGGGATGTTAGCTGTTAAGTCTTCGATAAGCAGGCTACAATCCATACAAGCACAGAGGTTAGGTATAGAGTAAGGGACCAGAGTCAAAGGATGGGGGGAAGAATTTCCCTAGGAAAGGAAAATAGAATATATATACATATGGATGGGCTGTGTGTATGGATAGGGTTTGAAATAGAAGAGGGACAGGGATGGGGACATAAGGAAGGAAATTCAGGAGGGACAACTAAAACTAAAGGGCATTTGAAGGGTCATTGGAAAGCTAATATAATAGAGGCTTTTAAAATATATACATATATGAAATAAATCTAAATGCAATCATGAAATAGTGAGGTAGACGAGCCCTCAATTAGCCACCTCTCATCACCAAATATAACCTCCAGTCTCAGGAATAGATTACATCTAACTGAGTTGTTGGCCAAAGGAGCCCTATAGAAACTCCCAAACAACCCAGGCTAAGAGCCAACGTTGATAGAGAGGACCAAGGAAACAAGGCCTTCTATATATAACAGGGCTGACACACATATGAACCCACAGAGACTATGGCTGCATGCACAGGGCCTGCACAGGTCCAAGCCAGATGGGGGGTCCCAGTGTTGAGGGTGGAAGGGGACACAAGCCCCGCCCCTAGCCCAGAAGCTGTCTCCAACTGATAACCATTCACAAAGGGAAAATTAGTAGTCTGCAATGGAGTCTCTCTTGGTATACAAACTACACTAAGGGAAGGGCCCATGCCTAGGAGTAAATGGTCAACACAAAAAGAACTCAGTGTTATTTTTGGAGGGCTTTTGTCTCATAATGCTTTGTTGGGCATTTGTTTTACCTTACAGGTCTAATGGATTCCGATTTTTTGTTTTTATATAGGATTTTTGTGTCTTTTTGACTATGTTTCTATGACTGTACATGGTTCTTGTGCTTCCTCTTTGTCTCTTTTTTCCTGTTTTTTTTTTTTTTTTGGTCCTATTCTGTTTGTTTGCTTGTTTTAATTGCCTGTTTGGTTTCTAATGAGAGAAAAGAAATGGTGTGTGTATTTGGGTTGGAGGAGAAGTGGGGAGGATCTGGAAGGAGTTGGGGAAAGGGAAATTGTTGTCAGAATCTATTGTATGAAAATAAGTTCAGTAAAAATAAAAATTATAATAAAAAAGAAATTGGAAGAATTCACTAATATACCATCCATAGAGAATTGCTGTTTGTGTTTTCTTGTAATCTATTGTTCTGTGCATGTATATGTTCATATAAATAACTACTGATATACAGCTGAGGTAAGCATCCAGCATCATTTTCCTCCCAGTGAACATTGTGAGAATTTCATAGCATTTTACAAAAAGCATTTTCCAATGATGCATGGACTACTGTCCACTGTTAGTTTCACTATTTTACTTTATAATTTTTGTCATTGTCAGACATTTAAGATTTTACATTTTTCCATCCTGACAAATAATAGGATGGACATGCACACAGTCAATCACAATCCTAGAAATGGAACTGATATGCAGAAGGCACGGCCTCTAAGAAACTGCCCTGCAGGGGAGGTAATGACAGCAAGTACCCCATTTCTGCTTTTCCATGCAAAGCCAATGCTCTGAGAAGCACTTAACAATTTGGTAAAAGAACAATGCCATAGCATTATTTAGTTTTCATTTGCTGAGTATTCGTAAAGTTGACATTCCTTCTGTTTACTATTCAATTCTGCTCTTTTTTTCTGTGAATTTCTGTAAATGCTTTCTTCATTTGTCTAGGGTTTGTGCCTTACTGACTTTTTTCCCTCTTTGAGACAGGGCCTCTCGATGTAACGTGCTGACCTGGAATTTACTATGGAGATCAGAATGGCTTCAAGTTGAGTCAGTATAGAACTTGCTAAAAAATATTATCTTCATTCTGAAAGGGAACACAGGAAAGATTTAGTCTTAGTTCTTTACTCAACATGCCTTTTTAAAATTCTTTTTTTTTTTTTTTTTTTTTGTCAGACCACTTAAGTGAGATGCTTTGGGAGCATGGGTATTTCATCCGAAGTGCTGCTTTAAGTGTCAAACAGGAGAGACACTCTGACTTAATTTTGTCCTGAGTCATTAATCAACTGAACACTGGGGCATGGTTTATTCACTAAACACCTGTTTCCTGTAATAATCTGTGAACTTGGGTTTTTTTTTTTTATCTGACAAAGTTAAATATTAACATTTGGCAAATGCCATCACAGGTTACTCCATACAGATGCCTGTGTGAAGACATGAACACTTTCCATTTTAATCTAGATTGAGACTGATAGGAATAGATAAAGAGAAGACAAACAGAGAATCAGTAGGCTCGAAGCACAACACACAAAACCTGAAGACAATTCCATCTCCAAGTATTGTGTTGACAGTACCAGCTGTGGTCCGTAGCTGGATGAAGAGGGCAACACCAGATGTGCCTCCATTATAGATTCCCTTTCCTTTCCCAAGCAGCCTTGCTTCATAATGGCAGCTGCTTCATGGCATCATGAAAGAAAGATGTTTCCATTGGAAACTTCCCTGTATGCAGTGGAATTTCACCCAGTTGTGAGCCTGAAACTATGGGCTTTCCTGACTTGTAACTCCTAGCTAAGGGAGTTCATTTTGTTTATCTTGGAAGTTCTCAAGTGTTTTATCTATACTGACTTCTCATTGGACGGCTCATATCTTCACAGCTTAAGAAACAGCACTCCTGGCTGGGGAGAAAGCTCAGTTAGTAAAGTGCTTTGTAAGCAAGTATGAGGAAATGAGTTCAGTTCTCAGAACCACCAGTTAAATCTCCAGGACTCATGTTAAAAAAAAAAGCCAGAGGAGGAGATGTATGCTTATAATGCTGGCATCAGGTGGAGAAATGGCCAACTTTCTGGCCAGTCAGTCCAGCCTACCTAGTGAGTTCGGGGCCATGAGAAGTCCCCTGTCATAAAAATCGGTTCCTGAGGAACCACACCTGGGGTTGCCCTTTGACCTTCACCTACTTACACACACACACACACACACACACACACACACACACACACACACACAAGTCCATAAGATGAGCACATTTTTTTCTTTTTTTTTAAGTACAAAAAAAAATACTGTTTCAGGCTTTGAAGTAGCAGCTCAGTGGTATTCTGTTGTTTCTCACTGACGTTCACACACAAACAGCATTCTTTGTAAGACATTTAAAGGAAAAATATGAATATCAATTTACATAAAATGGCAATCAGTATATTATGAGTGACCTTAAAAGGGAAGAAAGTCCTTGATGCTGAATGCACAGTGGAATCCCATAGGTCTTTTCCTACCAGTTGCTTCTCAGAGGTGACAGTTAACTGAAATCTCTTTCTGTCTAGGCAGCCTGGTCAGGCAGGAGCCTTACTGAACACTCCAAACAGTAAGGGGCTAGAAGTTGCACGGATAATGCCTTCTAAAGTGCTCTGCCTGTGGATGAATTCTCCATGTATTTATTTTCATTTGTCTGAGAAATGAGAGGTAGCCGGTGTGACTCACCCCCTGCTATTTTGTAAATGAATCACTTCTCCACTTATTATATTGCACACAGCAGCTCATCAGGATGCAGAACCCAGGGCATTCTTGCTCTGGTAAATGTGTCAAACCTTATAACCTTGACATGCCCTTGATGTAGCAATATATGAAAATAAACAACAGTTTTAAAAAATGGGTAAAGGTGCGACATAGGTATTTCAGAAAAGAAGACACACAAATGGCCAATGGATATAGAAGGAAATGCTCTTCACCTGGGAGGTGCAAGCTACAGCTATAATGAGATACTGTTAAAAAGACAAAAGGTAACAAGTGTTGTTGAGAATGCAGAGAAAAAGGAACCTGCACCTTGTCATAGGGAATGCAAATGAATACAGGCATTGTGGAAAGGGCATAAACATGACTCAAAATCTAAAAATGATACCATCAGTGGACAGATACGCAAAAGAGGAAAGGAGTACGCTAGAGAGGTGGCTTCACTATGCAGGTCATTGGAACATTAATCACAATAGCCATATGCAATCAACCCGAGAGCCCATCAGTGGGTGAGTGGGTAAATGAAATGCACTAGAGGTACACTGTGGAGCATGATGCAGACTCAGAAAGATTCTGAAGTTTGCAGGAATGTGGACATGGTTGCTTTTTTACTAAACAAAAATAATCTACGTGATAGCTTGTAATGAGGACAGGTTGTTCTCATTCATGGTTTTGGTATCCCATCTAGGATAGGACATACCCCTTTCTTTGAGGCTCTAGTTGGATATATTGTATGGCAATACATACATGTAGGGTGAAGTAAACTGCTCACTCCATGCCAAGAAGACAGAAGAGAAAGGAAAGACTGAGGCCCTGTAATTTCCCCCAAGAGAACTAATAATCTCCCCCAGTGAGCTAAGACTTTCCCATAGGCATCTCTGCCCATGAATCCCAACAGTTGCCAGTTATGGTACCCTGAGAGGGACATTCAACATGCAAACTATAACCATGGAAGAACCTAGAGAACATTATTATAACAATGTAAAAGTGAAATGAGCCGGGATTAGAGCTGCAGGCATTAAAGGAACTCATTTACACATGAGTTCTAAAATATGTCAAGTTCATAGAAAGAGAGGAGAGAGGAGACACTCAGAGGGTGGGAATGGAGGGAGAGGGGTAGGAGATGCTGGTGCCAGGTGAAAAGTTTCAGATCAGAAAACATGTACATGTTTTTGAGAACTGCTACACAGCATGGTACTCATAGTTAACAATAATCTCATACACACTTCACCATTATTTGTATTGCATCTACTGTGCCATGATGCGCATGTGAGAATCAGAGAACTATGGGAACTGGCTCCCTTCTACATTGTCCTGGAGACTGAACTCAGGTGATCCACCAGGCTTAGCAGCAGGCGCCTTTACCTACTGGCCATCTTGCTAGTTCCTGGTTTGAACTTAGATGAAACCTAGGAATAAATCAGAACTATTTGCATCTCAAAATGATGAGTATGTTTGGTGGTAGGCAGATTTAAAAAAATATTTTTATTTTATTACTTGTGAATTTCATACAATGTATTTTGATTGCATTCATCTCCTCAACTCCTCACAGATACATTTCCACCTCCCAACACAGCCAACTTTATAGCTTCTTTTTATTTAAAAAATCCACCGAATGCAATTAGTGCCACCCAAAAACTCTTGCATATGGGGCCATCCAATGAAGCATAGTTGACCTACCCTTAAACAAAACTGTGGTAAGCTTATCTAAGTTAATATAACATTTAGCAGCATAGGGATCTTAGATTAGGAGAAGCTTGGTGTCTCAGGTGAAAGGTATAGGTGTATCCAATTACGTTTGGTCTTGTTTACCATTGAAGGGCATGCCTTGAAAGCCCGCCAAGAGCAGATGACATTATTGATCATGGAACCAAAGAACGCACTGTTGTGGAGGTGTGCCTTGGAAAGCCTGCCAGAGACTATGGCAAGGAAATGTGGGAATTCATGACCGAGATCATTCTGACACATTAATGACACAAGGGATTTAAATCGGAAGCCCATTTGGCCTTGCTAGGGACTTCCTCCTTGTCTTCCTCTACCAACACATGCTGAGAGACCATGTTCCGCTGCTCATCATCGTTTTGCACCAATCTGCTGGGAATCCATGCTAGGGAAGAAAGTAAAGGCAGATGCTCCCTGGTGCTCCAGAACACTGGAATGGAGAAATATCTCCCCTAGGAGCCTCAGAGCACTGGAATGTTGAGCGGGCGATTTAGAACTTTTAATATTGTAAATAATTGGGCCCTAGGACTGCAGAGGCAATTCTTGGCTGATTAAAGGCCACCCCATATCAATGGTGGAGAAAGATTAAGTTTATAAACTGGCCTCAAGAGCTGATGAATAAGACTCACAGACTTTAAGATTGAAAGACCTGATAGAAACCAGCCACCCATATGAATCCACACCAAAATAATTTACCTGAGAGAATTAATATCCTTTTAAGAAACTTAAATTAGTGTTAAGTGTTAGTTTTTTTAATAGATATTAGGGTATTTTAGGTATTAAGATATTCTTAGTTAGATTACAGGTTTTAGAATTAGTGTTTGGATTTTAGAATTTAGGAACTTTACAGGTAATTGTTAAGTATTAATAAATATATAAGAATAAATAAAATTTTCCTGTTATACAAAACTAACTCTATCTCCCAGCAGCTGTCAATTGCCAATAGCTCCTCAGCGAGGGTAAGATTTTGTGCCAATATCTCTCCTCCATGCTGGGAATTTGTTTGGCTTGCATTTGCCCTGGTCTTGTGCATGGTGTTACAATTTCCCAGAGTTCATATATGCAACTGCCCTGCTGTGTCTGAAAAACAATGTTTCATTGTAGTTATCCGCTAGCCATTGGCTCTTACAATCGTTTCATCTTCTCTTCCACAACGATCTCTGATTGTTCAGTAGGAGGAGGTGATATAAATGTCTTGTTTAGAGCTGAGTACCTCACAGTCTCTTACTCTCTGCTGTTGGCCAGTTATGGGTCTCTGAGTTAATTGTCACCTACTTCAAGTAGAAACTTCCATGATGAGGGCTAAGAGATGAACTAATCTATGAGTATAGCAAAAAAATCATTAGGAGTTGGATTAATACTATATCTATTTATCAGAATAATAGTACTAGATTATCCTCTGGGGTATAAGATTCATCTAGTTACAGGTTCATGGCTCCTATAAGGGTGTTAGGAATGGGTTTATCTTGTGGAGTGGGCCTGAAAGCTAATAAAAAAGTGTTGGCTGCTTCCATAACATCTGTGCC
Source organism: Lophiomys imhausi (assembly GCA_907164525.1). Taxonomy (NCBI): domain Eukaryota; kingdom Metazoa; phylum Chordata; class Mammalia; order Rodentia; family Muridae; genus Lophiomys; species Lophiomys imhausi. The sequence continues at coordinate 530,852 of CAJQZJ010000465.1, read as the reverse complement.
ACTATTGCACCAGTGGGCACATCTTGTGAGGCTAGTTGATACTGGAGCTTTCAGGGTTCACAACTACATTCATAGCTAACACATTTTTCCTTCAGTAGTGTGAATAGCATGCTCCAGTACCATGAATACTAGCCAGTATGGATGAAACTTCTAGTACCAGTTTGGAATCTTTATGTTCTATGACTCAAGTATAAGGTATCTTCAACAATAGAGTCTTACTGTCATATTCTAGGAGGTTTACAAGAGCGATGGCAATAGCCTGTAATGTTTAGGAGCCTATTGGGTCCCACTGGCCAAAAACTCCAAAGGAAACAGCCTATTCCTAGTACTGGGCTTTTGTTTTTTAGCCTGTGGTGTCTAGTAGAGTCATTATCCTCTGTTATAACTTCATTTAAACTATATATATATATATATATATATATATATATATGTGTGTGTGTGTGTGTGTGTGTGTGTGTGTGTGTGTGTTGTTTGTGTATGTGTGTGTGTGTGTGTGTGTGTGTGTGTGTGTATGTGTGTGTATTTAAAACTTTCTGCAAGATGTGCCCATGACCTCTTTTTGTCTTCAAGATACCCTTGCTGGTTAAGTTGTTTTTCCCTGTGCCATCCTGTCCCATGCTCTCTCATCCATATATCCAGAAACAGCTCAGATGCACAGTGTGTGAAACCCTCTTTTGGGTATCTTAAGGTCATTCAAGAGCTACCTTAGTTGGATAAATCACTTCTCCCCCCTCCCACCTCCCCATACCTCTGGCCATCTCCACATCCTAGGCTTATCTACAGATGTGTGTTCTTTGCATAAATAAAATAGACAATAAAAATAAATAAATAAACATCTCCAACTGATTAGTTATCCAATACCAGATGGTCAGCACTGAAAACATACATACAAGTAACATTATACAGACTGAGCAGGCTAAATTTATGTATTTATGAATATATATTTATATTCATGTATATATTTTATGTAACAATGAAAAATAGAGGACATGAATTTTAAAGGGAACAAGAAAAGAGTATATGAAAGGGCTTGGAGGAAAGAAAGGGAAGGGAGACATGATATAATTATATTATACTCTTAAAAGCCAATAGAAATAAATTTAAAAATAAAAAAAACTGATAAACTATTCAAAATGTCCCATAACAGCTGGGTGGTGGTGGTGTACACCTTTAATTACAACACTTTGGAGGCAGAGGCAGGCAGATTTCTATGAGTTTTGAGTTCTAGGACAGCCAAGGCTACACAGAGAAAAATCCTGTCTCTAAAAACAAAAACAATAAAGTCCCACAAATTAAGTAGATATGCTAATCTGAATGCAGAAAATTATTATGACGTCCAATATTCAGCATCTAATAAATACCATATAAGTATTCTTCTTATTATGGGAGATGAAAGTTTCCCATGTAGTAATGAACATCTTCCCTGCCTGCTCACCCTCAGAGTTGACATACAGTTAAACATTGTATGCTATCTGCTGTACCCAGACTTTGTCCCTGACTGTCTTCACGTACCATCTCAGACCCCATGTCATAACAATCTATTTGCAAAGAGCAGGACACACTTGGCAACTCTTCCTGACCTCAGTGCACTATGGTTGCTTTTTTCTTCTGGGTGGATTTGTTGACTGGTGTGGACCAGAGGCTTCTGCTGAAACAAATGGAAGCAACTGGCACAGACTAGGCACAGAGTCTCCTCTGGTTTCCAGGAAAATTCAGGACCATTTTCTGAGCTTAACAAGACAGAGGAGCCATCTCAGTACCGTGTGCAGCCATTGAAGGCTTTAATCTTTTCTGTTGATAAAGATTCTACTCTGTCAAAGACATTCTGTTTGTTGACAGGTGCATTTCATAGCAGATGGATGTAGCATGTGTTGGGGGCTCAGGAGAGTGCTGGACCTACTATAAGGTGCAGCAGAGTTCATGTTACAGCAGAAGTGAGGAGCCCATGGATGCCAACCATAATAACTGGCTTGAAAATCAGGCCACTGAGCTTTGCATCCTGACTATGACTTTCTTTTGCTAAGAGCCCATAGGCAGTGAATTTGATGTTAACATTCCTTCAAACTCCTAGATTGTGATCTCTATTCCTAGTAGTAGGAGTGGGGACTTTGGAACTGGCAGTATGGCACAAAGGCAAATGAATAGAGGTGGGTGTCCTTAGAGCAGAAATCCCTTGCTCCCCCACCAGGCGAAGACACCGAGAAAGACAGATCCATCTAGGAACCAGGAAGCATGCCCTTCCCAGATACTGAATCCCTTTCTAGTTATGGTATCCCCATTCATGACTTTAAAATCTGCACTTCTTGAAGCCAAATTCATATTTCCAGCTTAGATGCTTTTCTGAGAAGTTCCTACCACCTGTTTAACATTTTCTTCAGTAGGCATCTCAAACAGGGCTCTTAGCATTTCCCCTCAGTTCTCTCTTTCCTGCCCTCATAGAGGCAACTCATTGTGTCTGTGGCTCCCTGCTTTCTCTGGCACCTCGTTCAGTCCATCAGCAAATCCTGTTCATTCTTCTCTGAAACCATGCCCAGGATCTATGTTCCCCGTCCTTGGCTGCCATCCTGAGCCCAAGCCACTGTGGACTTGATGACCAACAGATTTCCAAGCAGCCTATTTATTTTTCTTTGATGTTCTCCCAGTCTGTTTTTATTGAAGCAGACAGGCTGACACGACAAAGCTCAAACTAGATTATTCTTCTGCTCAGGTGTCCACAGGGCAAAGGCTGAAGTCTGTGTGTTGACTGACCATCTACCTTAATCTCCTGTTCTCTTCTGACTTCATTCATCTCAGCCCTACTGCCTTCCATATTGTTTCTCAAACATAGACTGGCCATGTTCCTACCCCAGAATCTTTCAACTGCATTTTCTCAGTTTCTATGTGTCATACTTTAATTCTTTTCCATGACCTCAGTTTTCTAGCTGTCTTATTGAAAATTCTGTCCCCTTTAAACCTTGAGTATTCTTTCTCCTGCATTACATCGTGAGTTACTGCTCCTGATACCTTATTATCTGTTGGCTTCTTGTATGTCAACTTCATTAAGGCAGAGATTACTGTTTCTATTTTAAAACAATATTCTTATTCAATTTTTTATATTTTTATTTTATGTGTGCCTGCTTGTCTATAGGTACATTATGTGTATTCGATGCCCACAGAGGCCAGAAGAAGGTACCAGACCCCTGGAGGTGAAGTTAAAGGTGGTTGTAAGCCACCTAATGTGGTTGCTGGAATATGAACTTTGATCTTTCGTAAGAGCAGACATTTCTCTAGCCTTATTTATTTATCTATGTATGTGTGTGTGTGTGTGTGTGTGTGTGCATGCTGTGCCTCTGTGAGCATGCAGAGGCTAGAAGAAGGAGTCTAGAGTCTTCTTCAATCTGTCTCTGTCTTTTCCTTTAAGGCAGGGCCTCTGCCTGAACTCGGGCCTCACATTTCCTCAGCTATGCTGGAGGCCAGGAAGTCCCAAGGATCTTCCTGTCTCTGTCCCCTCTGAGCTGTGGTTACAGGGTTTTGTAAGGATCATGGCTCATTATGTGGGTGCTGGGATCAGATCTACAGTCTTCTCGATTACTCAGCAAGTGCTCTCACTTGAAGAGCTGTTTCCTGGCCTCATTTCTCTTTTATTCACTGCTGTATGCTGAGAAACCTGACTGACAATAGGTTCTTACTAAGTGCCTATTGAATGGCAACTGAATGAACGGACTTAGATTGAGGAAATATGAATGCCTTAATCCACGTTGATGAATTGAACCAGGCTGTCTGGGGTGGAGAGTAGGTACCTGTAGTTTTTAAAGCTCCCTAGGCAATCCTGCTGCGAGGGTACTTGAGAATCAAAGATATCCTTTGTCCAAGAATACATTAGGCCTTGTGCCTATCTCATAGAAGCCCAAAATGCAAAGGCTATTTGTCTCCTTTATGATGTTGAGGATTCTGGGAAAAACTCAGTGATTTAACAAACGAAGAAAGAATTGTGACCTGAGTAAATTAAAGCAAACAGGAAGCCTGCTTTTGTTGTCACCAATAGCTACTCTTGCCACATCAATACCAAGCCTAAGGCATTTTCAATAACACAAAGGAATTAGTTCTGTAATTACTTTTGCCAACACAAACCTACAATGTCTGGTGGCTATGGGTTTTAATAATATTTTTCAGATTACATTTGTTCACATGGTTGCCAGAAGAGGCCAAAATATTGATTTGTTTCATCAGGCTTGCATTCCTCTTTGGCCTTTGCTATCTCACCAATCTGACTAGAGCAGATAACACATGCATGCATACAAACACACACACACACACACACACACACACACACACAAACACACAAATACACAAACACACACACACACACACACACTCACACATGAAAACAAAAACATATGCATATATACATGCATGCATACACACATACATAAGACGGAGAGACATAGAGAAACAAATACACATACACATGCACATGTATGCACACACAATCTTCACAAAGTGATTTCTCAATGCTAAAGAAATGTTAGACTATCATGCTGGATTACAGAGTAGAGAATGTATGGGAAAGCCATTCTCTTTTCTCTCAATCTGCTTAGTTCTTCATCTCATCTTCTTTCTCTTCAGCTCTTACAAGTCAGACCAAGGACCACGTAGAATACTCTGGCCATAAGGGCTTCCTTCCCCGAGCTGGCTCCACATCTGGCTTCCCACATCTGCTTCTGGTTTTGTGCCGTGTGCTGCTTGTGACAAGGCAATGATGGAAAATGCAAATTTGTGCTGAGTGTTGCTCTTCCCTTCTCCCCTGGGGTTGTCTGAGGCTAACAAGGACCAAATCTGGGTGGGTGGGGGGAAGACGAGAGGGGAATGAGTTTGCTTCCATCTCTTTCTGTGAAATTGGCTACGTGGCTGGTAGGTCTGAGAAAGCGGTTGGCTTGTGATAATTCTAGTCCTCTTCTACAAATATCAAGAATGAGAAAACAGGAAGTGAAGAACCTTAACTAGGAAGGGAAATGTATCCCCAGGCTCAGTTCCCCACTTTCCTTTGGCAATTTTTGGCCAGTGAACTCACACCTAGGAAACAGGCAGAATTTTTTTTTCCTGCCAAGAAAACCTTGTATAACTTCACAGTGTCTCAGAAGGTGCTAGGAGGTCTCTGAGGTCTCTGCCCATGTGACTGGATGGTGTCTGAGGTGGTTGTGATGTTTCTCCCATTCCCACTCCATTGCACTTCTTTCTCCAGATGCTGTTTTATTTCTCCCAGATGTGTGGAGTTGAATGGCAAATTTATACTATTGGTGGCATCAGTTAGAGACTCCAGACTCAGGGATTTTCTGCTTCTGGTGTGGGAAAGGAAGGATCTAACAGAACGAGATGGTTCCTGGTGTAAGTCTACAGGCATTTCCACTACCCTGACTTCAGGGTCACTTGCCGACAGATGTTCCCGGTGTGGCGGGGTAAAAGCCCTTCCCCTTCCTATCTTAATAAACCCTTACACCAGGCCTGTTGCATGGTGTGATTCCTGAATCTCATTCCTGAAGCACCTGAGTTGTCCCCTCAGCAAAGTCAGGGCCGCTTCGTTCTCAGTTTTCTTCATTGTTTTGATAGGTTCCTGGGCAGGGGAGGACATCTGGGTGTGTAGGGTTTTCTTTTGTCTTCTTTGACTCTGGAAATTTTCGTCCAGTTGGTCAGATGTTCTAATTCTCCCAGCATACAAGTGACTGGTCTTACAATTTCACAGAAAAGTGAACAAGGCAAGAGAACCAGGACTTATTCTCTGGATTACTCTGAAACTTTCAGAGACTTTCAAAGATGGCTTCTGATTACCGCTGTATACATACAGAACATGGAAAAGTTAGCTTGCTTTTGATTTTTTTTTTAAATAAACAAGATATTAGTGATGAGGAATCAGTTTGTTAGCATAGGACTTTGAAATCATCATGCTTTTTTTTAAAAAACAGAAATTCATGCATCTGTGTTGTCTCCCCACAGGCAGACAGACTGAGATCGATTGATTGAGCCACTATTCAAATGATGCAATTAAATCTCACACCAGAAGGGTGCTTCTGGTAGTGTGCTGTCCGTCACTCAGGGTTCCTAGCTGTAAATCCCTGTAGAATGAGGAGAGGGCTGGGGAGACGGGAGCTTGCAAATTGATCAGCAGTCCATGATGCTACTACTGTTCAGCTCGTGGTTTAGAACTGAACAGCAATGTGTGCTGGTTGATAAACCATGGTATAGGGCAGATAATCTGATTCCGGCGTTGGGAATCTGTGTTTTAGGCACCATTTTCATAATTAAGCAAAACTGAGGCTTCAAAACCACTCTAGTTGATTATTTCTATTCTCAGCGATACAATTAATTCTGTCCATTCTGTCAAATCCTGTGAGTGGGAGCTGATTGGATAAATGCTAACTTTCATATAATAAAAACTAAGTTGACATATAATATTATTTGTTGAAAATTAGCATATTCTTTTCACAATCATGAGTTACAAATGAGCAAACAATTCAAAAGTACACCAGGCAGTATAACCACTCCTTGTAACCAAGTGTCATAATTAGTTAATCTTATGTATATTGGTGAGGAAAAATTGTATCTTTTTTTGTATTATTATTAGAATATTTTTGTATTATTCTTTCTTGCACTTTAGTGTCTGTTGGGTTAGGATTATCCATCAACATGAAAGATGGTTCATAGTGTCCTTTTTTCCTCTGTTAGGAAGAAATGGTTTAATCATGCAAATTAAAATAAGGCACAAAAATATAAATGATGACAATAAGCAAGATTTTTTTACTTTGAAATATTCATGTTAATATTTAATCTTGTGATAGCTATATGATAGAAATAGGATAATTTTATACTTACTTACAATAAATCCCACACCCTATATATCAGATTAAGTGGCTGTGAGACTCTCCAATGGCCTCCTCTGAGGCTATTGTCCAGTGACTGTTTTTATTATTCTATCACTACTGGATATCCATATTCTAGAGTGGGTTGACTTGTTGACTTCGAAATATTTCCCCAAGGTTGTTTGTATCTCAACATCAAGCCACTTGAGTGAATTATCTTTGCCAGTTTCCCAGACTACTGAGAAATTCTATGTAGACATTTCCAACCAGAAAGGAAATGTCTAGCGATTCCTTGTGTACCTTGGCACGCTCATCAAGCTGAGCTGGCACATGGGAAGGATTTAAGAAGCACACATGCACATCTATAACAAGAAATTTCAGGTAAAATTTATGAAGTGGTAGTTTTAAACTTTTCATAAATCCCAGATGTGTGCCCTAGCTGGGATTTGGAAAGCTCAGATGTTAAGGGCCTAGTCCCCAGCTTATCACTCTGGGAAGCTGGGAGAATCATTAGAGGGAGAGTTGCAGGTCTTGAGACCTCAACGCCTTCCTCTCCCTTCTGGCTATGAATTGAGAGAGCATCATTTCACCATGGTCTTGGCCATGATGTTCTCCTGACTAGCTATGTCTGAGAGTGATAGGGCCAGCTAGCCATGGACTGAACCCTCCAAATAAACCAAGCAAAGCTCTGTTCTTCATAAGTTGCTTCCTTCAGGCATTTGTAACAGTAACAGGAAGCTAACATGATGTTCCAATCACTTGGCAACACTGTCCATCCTGTGCTAACAAAGTATGTGGCATACGTGAATATACTTCAGCAGTGGTTTCAGTCTGTAAGGAGACGAGAGGGAAATTAGATTTCCCTTTCCATGCTGTTTTTCAAATGAATACATATGAAAAAAGCAAGTTTACCCAGTGCAGTATTCATGTAAAGGAATTAAACGTGAAAATTGTATATTCATCTTTAAAGATCTAAGAACTAATGGGATGGAAAGTCTTCCAGTGAGCCTGTGTCTATGGGACATGATTATGGTAGTGTTTTCATTACCCAGGATTCAATATTTGAAGAAAATTAGCTTGGTAAGAAGGCAAAAACACTGGGTGCTCATGCTGAAAATGAGAAGTGAGCTCTCCCATATTAAAAGAATGTCTGTGAGGTGTTTTCAGAGTTAAAGTCACAACAGGAGTGCCCTGTATACTTTCATCTATCAATGTCACAGCACTTTATTTTATTTTTTTTAAAGCTGCAATTCAAATTCTTTTCAGATTTATGCCTTCTGCTGTGTACTTCAGCCACTCTGGTTTTCTGGTTTTCAAAACTGTATATTTGAAGCATTGTTCAAATGTGTACTAGGTAAGTCTCTATGGGTACATGGTCTCCCTCTCTGAGGCCCACAATCAGCTTCTCAATAGATTCATTTGTGTGGCAAGAGATGGGCATGTTAAACTGGTTTTGAGACACAAAAGCTTGATTTAGGCTACTAGAGACTCCTTAGCGGATGTTCTGCTTTTCTTCAGTTATAAGGATCTGTTAGCAGTAGCAGAAGGCAGACTGCAAGGTGCCCTGAGCCTGATTTATACGATAAAGGCTAGACTAAGCACACAATTATCACAAACTGAGGTTGGTCCTTAATTTGAAATGTCAAGATGAAAGGTACTGCTCTTCACCACACCAGAAACCATAGAGATATGATCCGCACGTGCTCTTCCAGCATCCACTGAAGGCACCTCTCAGAGCTGTATGTGTGGAAACACATGCCTTGTGTTAAAGGGTAGTAGAATTCATCATGTTCTGGGCCCCGGACTGTAGAGAAAAGGAACCTGCAGGCTCAGCACACAGGCATACTTATACACAGCTATGCAGGGGTAATATGAATGTGGATGTGCATATAGAGAAATCTGTGATGAGGATTGCTTCATGAGATTGTAGAGGATGTAAAGTCCCATATTAGCCACTTGCCAGTTGTGGGCCTAGGAAGGGAGGCTGGGAGAGAGACAGCAGCCTAAGTTCAAAGGCCTGGGAGCCAGAAGACCAAAGTGAGTAAGTCTCAGTGTGGGCCTGATGGGCTGAGAGTCGCAGCTCTAATGTTCCTGAGAAGGACATGGACATGTCTGCTGAAGAGGGAAGGAGTCCATCCTTCCTCACCCTCTCAATGTTCTCAAATTTCTCAACTGACTGGACAATGCCAACATGAACTGGTGAGGTCAAAGCCTCCCTGCTTAGAGTTAGGACTGTGTTCAGTGCTAATCTCATTTGAAAACACCCATACAGACACACCAGAAACATCACTGACAAGCTATCTGGGCATTCCTCAGCTCTGACAACTGGACACAGAACCAGCCTTCACGGCACCTTAGCTGCTTTTGTTTCCTTTGTGAGTCATAAAATGGGAGGTCACTGTTTCACTCATTTTATAGAAGGGGAAAAGTAATTTGTTTATGACTTCATGATTAGAAAACGGGAAGCTCTAGCCCAGCGGTTCTCAGCCTCTGTGTCATGACCCCATTGAGGGTCACATATCAGATATCCTGCATATTATATATATATATATATATATATATATATATATATATATTGTGATACTTAACAGTAGCAAAATTACAGTTCTGAAGTAGCAGCGAAATAATGTTACGGTTGAGGGTCACCACAACACGAGGAACTGTATTAAAGGGTTGCAGCAGCAGGAAGGTTTAGACTCACTGCTGCATAGAATAATGAGAATGAGAGTCAAAGCTGTAATAGAGACCCCAAGAAGACAGAGATGCCCTAAGCATGGGCCACCTGACTTGGGGAAGTGCAGGTATGGAGCAGAGATACCCCCAGAGAGCAGCTAGCTGGGTAGGCTGCAGGGGGTGAGCTGCATAAGCTACAGAGAGTCTGCAGCCTCCACAGCATGCTGGATGCTGTGGGCTGTAGGGCAACAGTGCTCTTCTTGCGTCTGATCTATCTCTACCTTCCTTTTGGAGTGGGACACTTAACCCTGGGCCATTGGATCTTGGAAGCTTGTGACTTGCTCTTTGATTTTTCTCACAGGGCATCACATTTGAATTTGGTCGACATTATAGGAGAGATATTGACTTTGGATTTTTGAGCAGTGCAGACCAGTGAAGGCTTTGGAGACTCCTGGGGTTGGACTGGATGAGTTTTACACAGGGAGATTAATAAGTCTTTGTGCACCAGAGGTAGGAATGTTGTGGGATGGATTTGAAATATTCCCTCAGTTGCACATGCTCTGAAGTCTTGGTCTCCAGCTTAGCATTATTGGGAATTGATGGAATATTTTAAGAGGTGGCACTTAGTGGAAGGTCTGTGAGGCATTGGTGGTGAGCCCTCCCTGCCAAGGGGTGTGTTCCTAGCCCCTTTATTATTGCCTTTTTATTTTTATTTTTCTGCCTCACAACCATGAAGTAAGTGGCTTAGCCCTGCCTCAGCGCAGCCCGGAAGCAACAGGACCCACCACCAATCAGGGACTGAAATCTCAAAACCTGTGAGCCCCAAACTGAATGTGTTTGATTTATACATTGATTTGTCTCTGGTGTTTGTTACAGTGACAGAAAGCTGGCAGTCACAATCCATGTAGTTTATATTGAATTGTTAGAAATTGACAGTCGAAGTCCAAACAGCTCCTACCTATGAGCAAATGGAGTCAATGTAGGTGTTTTGGGAGACACAACTCAGTCCCTTGGAGTTGAGAACCAAGGAACAGTCATCATAAATTGAACCAAAAGAGAGCTTGGCCCACTGCTGGGCTGTTCTAAAGTCTGGCTGTTTGAGAGTAAGAGTTCTTTGGAGAGTGTGGTTATAGAGACACAACAAAACCATGCGAACAGAGTTCATGCCCATCAGCGACAGCCATATGCTGCTGTCCGTGCTGACTCCTGGGAAGGCCACATGTTTCCTCAACAAATGTGCCTTGGTTCACTCACTCTGTGTTTCCCTCTTCATGCTCTGTTGTCTGGAGTGAAGTAAGAAGGTTGCCTCATTTGGAATTCTTCGTTGTCACAGTTTCAGTCATACCAGCTCAGGGCACTGCTGAGCGTTGGTGGGAGGATTGGGCGCCGCGTCAGCGGCTGGGAAGGCAGCTGGTGCAGAACAATCGAGATCTTTTCTGAGCTAGAAGCAGGGATTTGGAGGGGTTGAGTTCCAGGGAGCCAGTTGGTTGCTCTCTTCTTTCCAAGTGTGACCCCACCGTGGTTCCTGGCTGGTAGCCTGGGAAACACCTGTTGCAATTATGGGGATCCCAGACTTGTGTTGGTTGCAGTATGCCTTGGAATTAAATGGTTAGTACCAGAAAAAAAAAAATAACTTAGGCCTGTAGATGATTCCTTTTACTGTTTTTCTGTTTCTGTCTGTTTTTAAAATAAATTCTCACTCCTATTCACCTCAGTTGTCTGCTCAGGACAAATTCTAAACCCCATATCCAGTGTGAACTGATGCCCCATAGCACAGTTACAAACATGAAAGCAATCACAATACAGGCCTAAAACACTCTGGACTGTAAAAATAGATGCTTGTGTTCACAACCTCCTAGCAACCTGTTGCCGTCTCAGTATTTACAGGTAATTTAAATGATGACATTTTCTCCCTTACATCAAAGCATTATTTCACAACAAAAATATATCTTTCATTTTACCGTAGTTGGGAACTAGTATTCTGGCATATGATCTGAGAGGGCAGAGCTTCAGTCCTTGAAACTTAAAGTCACATATAATTTTGTATTAAGGATATAATGAGGGGGCAGTTAAGAGCACTTACGAGCGCTGGCTGCTCTTGCAGAGGATCTCATTCAATTCTCAGCTTTCACAGGCACCTGAACACATATGCCTTACACATAAATAAAAATAAAAAGAGTGTAAGAGGAAATAAAAACATATAATTTCTTCCAACTGGAAATTTTGCTACACATAGTTATTTTGGAAATATTCGTGTGATCTTCTAGAAATTTAAAGAGGTTTATTCTAATAGATGAAAATAAATACTAAGATATTTTAATTTTCAAAGATTTCTAAGTATCCTTCCTTTTGCCTTATAACTCATTGGACACTTTAATACAAATCACAATATCCATTTTTTCCATTTTGACATGCATTACCCAGCTTTCCTGTTCATCCTTTCAGGGCAGAGATGGTATAGCATGCTGAGCCTGAGTGTCAGAAGTAAATATTTCTTAAGCATCTGTCATCTGCTATATACCAAGTGTGATACTTAGATTACATTGACAGATGGATAATCATTATTACTATCAGTCATTCACACTCCAAGTAAAAAGATGATTTATTTAAACTTGAATACTTGGCAGAAGTTTCTTAAAGTGAAGAAACCCACAGACTGATGTCCATAGTGAGGTTTTTGGCTTCTTTAAAAACACAGAAATGTCATGGGAATATGTTTCTGTTTTAATCCTAGATGTGGGATATGGGACTGCTTCAGATTGACCACAGCAGCTCTTTATGATTTGTCTTGTGCTCTGCAAGGGGTGTGATTTTGCCAGCTTCAGGTAGTTTCTGCAAGTGTATGACATTTAGAATTCTGGGTACTTTTGAGGAGGTATAAATGCTAGCGTCTTGAGAGGGACTGAGGTGGCTGCTGCTCCTGTTGCTGTTACTGTTTGTTGCTGTTTTCTGGATTGCTGATTGATGCTTGGAGATATCCTGACAATGAAGATCAACCCTCTGCCAAGGAACTTGACACCCCTAATCATATGGTAGTTCTATTTTAATTTATTGAGGAGACCCCATACTGTTTTGTGTAATGGTTCTACTAGCTTATACCTTCATGAGCTGTGTCCTTGGTATCTCCTTTCTCCACATTCTTGGCAACACTTGCCTTTTGAATTTTTTTTTATTTTTGGTAGTGGTCTTAAACCTCACCATGATTTGGATTTGCCTTTCTCTGGTCATCAGCAGTGCTGAACAGGTGACTATCTGCGTGTTGACTGCTGACCATTAGGTGTGTGCTCTAAAGCAGTCTCTTAATGATTATTTGCAATAGATAATATGGAATATAGAGTTTTGTGGCTCTGCATTGAACTCCACTGGTCTGGTTTGCATTTTGAACTGAGCTTGTTCTCATGAATTTTGAGACGTGGCTTGTTTGGAAGGCACTGGTTCACTGAGTGTGCAGACTTTTCAAGCATTGGTATGCCATTATACAATACTGAAATGGTCGCTGATCTAATCTAATCAATAGATAGAAGTTACTTTAAGGACTAGAGTGCTGTCTGGTCTACCATGGTGGGTACATGTGCACCCTTGAATATTCAGATCTTATCATTGACAGCAAATGCTGCAAATATGTTCCTCACAGTGTTGGATTTCTTCAATTACTTTTGAGAAACTGTCTGCCAAGCACTCAAGTTTAAATAAATAAAGGGTGTGCATGTGATTTATTCTTTTAAGTTAAAGTATTGTCTCACAGGAACAACTAGTTTTGCTTAAAGCTGAGACATTTGCAAGTGTTCAGGATGGTTATCATACTTTAAGCATCTGCTCTATGTTATATCCCATGTAATCACTCAACATATTGAAAGGTGTATTGTTGACTCAGGTTGAATAAAACTTTTCACTATGTGTGATTGAAGAAGCCAGTGATTGCTGCTGCTCTGGGTATTGCTACCTTGATTCATGATGGATGCCAGCAGTTTTACTTCCTCTTATATGGATCATCAGAGCCAGCACCAGCATTACTGAAAGAGGTACCAGCACTAGTGTAGACACAGTGGCATCCTTGAGAACCTCACAAAATGACCTTGAAGCTTTGAGAATGACTGAGAAGGACAAATGAAAAGCACTTGGTCTTTCTGATTGGACGGGGGATTGAGGGATAGGAAGAGAGGCCCAGAAACTGAATCATGGGTGGCTGAGCTTCCAGTTGGCCCACAAGCCTCAGAAGGGCTCTTTCAGTTGAACAAAGGGCTAGGTGGCTAGAATGTATGTTAGGCTTATGTGATTAAATACAATTCATTACTAGCTAATGGTGTATAACATCACCTATCTATCACCTCTTTATTTTATTATTATTACTGTTATTGTTATTTGTGTGTGTCTGCCCCAGTTCCATTTCTTCAGCTGTCTTAAAACACCCTAAAGTGATTTAGGGGAGAAAATTCTGGTTATAATTCCAGGTTATGGTCTATCATTTCAGGGAAACAGAGGCAAGTGTTCGAGCAGCTGTTGTAGCTCACCCACCGTCAAGAAAAGAGGGAAACAAATGAGCCTATATGTAGGCATAATATCATTGTGCATTGTGTGAGGATTCAAATGCTGATTTCTGTCTCCCCCATATCTGGATGCAATTCTTATTCTTAGAATCCTCTGTCTCAACGTTGTGTAAGCATTGCTCCCCAATTGTTTCCTGACATGCCAACAAAGAGCAGAACAGCCAGTTGCTGAGCAGGGGAGAGAATAGGCCTGGACTTCCTGCCAGCTGAGGAAGGAGAGAGAGAAAAGAAGTAGGGGATTCAGCCATGGAGAGAGGTCCAGGAGACAACATGAGAAAACTGCTAGAGCAGAGGAAGTCATACAATGCAAGTATCTTGGGGATTTAAGCTGGGAGGTAGGTAGCCAGTTTACCATTTTTATTATCTAATCCTTAGAGTACTAGAATAGAGTAATAACTGCTCAGTCATTGTGCTTAAAACTTGTAAAATAGATAACACAATCCAGTCTCAATTATTTGTGAGCTAGCTGGGTTAAGAGAAACCTGCAACAACTTTATAAATTTACACTGTCACCTGTCCTGCCTTCTATGCCTGTGCTCAGCTAGATTTCTTTATTCTGGATGGTTTAGGTCCTGGCCCATAAGACAGCACCACCCACATCCAGGGTATTCCCTGCTCAACCAAGAAGCAAGACAATCTTCCACAGACATGCTCACAGGTGAGTCTGACCTAGACAATTCCTCAACTGAAACTCTCTTCTGTAACTAAATTTTATTATTTATAACCTCTTATACTTATTGGTACCTAACAAACACTTATCTACTAACACCTAACTAACCCTATTTTAGTTTCCTTAAAAGGATATTAATATTCTTAGTGTAGATCCACGAAGAATAACCTGACTTACAAGCAGTCCCAGCAGGCAGTCCCTTTCAACCTTGGTGGCCATTGGGCCTAATTTTGTCAGTTCGCAAGGTCAGCTTATTTCAAGACAGTCTGTTCCAACTGTCGAACTGAGAGGAACTCAGGAGGCTTTCATATTCTGCCTTGTTCACTCTTCCAGCGCTCTGGAGCCCCAAGACAGACACCTTTAAGGAACTCTCTCTCCAGAAGTCCTGTTATTCTTTTTTTTTTTTTTCTGCAACTGATGTCCTCTTGCAGCCTGTCCAGTTTCTTAGCCACATCCCTTCAACAGGACAGTTCACAGAACTGCGGTCTCAACTGAGCTCTGTCCATTTCAGCAAACCAAGGAACGCCAAGCTTTATGTGTGTTGTTGCCAGATGCCAAGCTGAACGGCGTACTAATTCACTTAAGAGGCCTAACTTCTACCACACTCTTCCCAAGTGGTTCTGTTGTATCAAATTGACACTTAAAACCATCCATCTCTGTGTGTGTGTATATTTATGTGGAGGTCAGAGGTCAGTCTCAAGCTATTTTCCTCAAGAGCCATTCACCTTGTTTTTTTGAGACATAGTCTCTTGGTGGGTCTTATGGCTTGTCAATAAGGCAAGGATTGCTGGCCAGTCAGTCCCAGGGAGACATCTATCTCCACATCTGTGTGCTTAATACCAGGGATTTAAGGCCTGCACTAGCTGACTTGGCTTAAAAAATAAACAAAGCTTTCTTTGTATACTTGGGTTTGGGGATTGACCTCACGTCCTTGTGTTTGCATGGATGGCAACAGCTGATTCATCTCCCTTCTCCTCATCTCGGTGCCAAGTCTCCCAGGCTGAGAGGAAGGTGTCATCTTGGCTCTCCTCCCAGCCCCTCCCAGCCCCTGTGGTTGCTGGCAGGATACAAGCCAGCACAGTTGTGGGATAAGGTCTGTCCTTTGCTGGTGATCAGAAAAGTGTGGTTTTCAAGCACTAGGGTCTGCCTATGATGTCCAGCTATATGTCTACCTCAAAATGGACAGTTTCTTCAAAAACATTAGGTGAGTTCTTTCTCTTAGAATCTATTTTGTTCAGAAAGGGCTCACCTAGGATAATCCCTCCCCACCCACTTTGAATAATTCATTTCCTTTATTGGAGTCCCATATGTAAAAATAAATGGCTAATTAAGTTATTACTTAGTATTTATATTATTGTTAATTGATTCGGCAGCTGTTAATCCTTAACCCACCATTATAAATGAGCACACAGACACCACATGGATCTTAACAAGCCTTGTCCTGAACTGTGCAATCTTAGCCCATCTAAGCTAGCTCTTAATTCTATTGCCAAATATGACCCCATATATACATATGTCCCTTTGGACTGCTATTCTCCACATTATGCCGATGTTCCAGGCCATGTGGAAGGATCTTCTTTAGTCTACCCCATCATGTGTCCTCTGAAACTGCAATTTAATTACCAGTTGTAGTTATTAGTAAGTATAAACTGTAAGATTAGGCCAGTGGAGCAGTCAGCGGCCTAGCAGGATATCAGCTGAAGGGCCTAGCATGCCTTAACTGGCGGCCTGATTTGTCCCGGGGAAAGAGACCAGGAACAAGGGTGGCCTACACCACCTGTAACCTAAACTCTGTTAATTAATATAAGTTGTTATATTAGGCCGGTAGAATT
The DNA here is from genome assembly GCA_907164525.1 of Lophiomys imhausi. Classification (NCBI taxonomy): domain Eukaryota; kingdom Metazoa; phylum Chordata; class Mammalia; order Rodentia; family Muridae; genus Lophiomys; species Lophiomys imhausi. The sequence continues at coordinate 514,297 of CAJQZJ010000465.1, read as the reverse complement.
ACCAGCAGCTTGGCAGGAGATTCACCTGGGTTCCAGGGGAGTCTGGGAGTCCAATGGCCCAGGATTGCTTGGATTGAGGGCCTATGAGACGCCGCAGTCCTTTCCCCAATAATTAAACACACCAAGACCGTCTTATGTTTTAACACTTAGCCCTTAGCTGGGCAGACTCTCAATTAGCTACTCTAAGTTAATGTGGATCACGTAATCCCAAACTGCCATGTGCCTACCTTCCAGTGTTCTCCAGTACGTCCATCTGCTTCTGTGTCTCCAGGTGGAAAGAGAGATTCTCTGTCTAAAGTGCAGGCTTCCTGTTCTAATCACAGGAAGTCCCACCTTCCTATACTCTTTCTGGCCAGTTAATTGGCCATAAGTGACTTTTATTAACCAATCAAGAGAATGCCTCAGAAGGGGTGGTAACCAGATCTCAGCATTGAAATCAACCTATCAGAAGCAATGATATTAGACCTTCCCTCAACAGTCTTCCTTCTTCTTGTTCCTGGCTTCTTTTTCCAAAGATGCTTTCTGTCTCAGAAGCCGGAGCACCCTAGTTCTGCCTATCTCAGTCTTTGCTCAATCTCAGGCCTCGACATTTATTTAACCAATCAGAGACAATGTAAATTAACAGACGCAAGCAGGACCAATTAAATAACCTTTAGAATGCTTAACATCACCCCAGCACCCATGCCTTTTATCATGTAATAAAATCTAGTCTCTGAACAAAACTCATATTTATATGGAAGAGGAGAGCACTACGCCAATGTACACACAGGGTTTGGGAGGGCAGAGAAAATCCTGCACAGGGCCCTCAGGAGTCTGTCCATCAGCAAAAGGCACAAGGATGCTCAGAGGTTTAAAGTAAGAACCAAAGTGTTGCTGAAATAACAGTTCCAGTGGGAACTAAGGATAGGGTGGGGAGGGGATAGATCAGAAGGGGAGAAGCATAACTCTGCTCAGAATTGTCCCATTGTCCATTCCCTGGACAACCTCACCTGATAAACCCTCCTTAAATCCTGTGCCCTTCGACCTGGCATGCCTTTGTGGTCTCCTGAGAGTGATGTTTAAAAAGCAGTTAGCTGTCTTTCCAATTTCATGGAAGAACTTCCCGGAACTGTTTCAAAAGATAGTCTGAGCTGTCACTGATCACCTCATTTGGAAAGAAGAAAGATCTTCCTGACCTCAGGCAAGAAACTGAGAGTCCCGGTTGAATCCATGCAAAGGATTCTTTCAGGCTTATTCATACTGCTCCTCCACACAGCTCCTCTGTGCTTGCAGCAGGATTCTCCCAGCCGCCCGTGGCTGCCTCCCCAGCAAGCCTTGATCTTCCCACGCGGTCACCAAAAGCTTCCTCATTGACACTTTGCTTTTAATTAAGTTTCTGCTCAGAAGTCTGGGAAGACTCCGGAAAGGCTCAGGTGAAACTAGAATTTCTGATCAAGGATCTTGACGTCTCTGATCACAGGCGCTGGCTTCTTTGGACCCCGGCACCATGCTGTGGACCGCAAGGCAGGAAATGGGACTGCCATGGAAGAGAGGTGCTAGGAGCTGGTCAGCTTCTGTAGCCCTCTCCTCTTTATTTCAGTCCTTTGCCTGGAATGGCTGAGTTAAATATAGGTCCTCAGTAGTCGTTAAGTGAAGAATGTGCAGAACGAGCAATAAATAACTAGCAAGTTGATAACAAACAAAACAGGCCAGTAAAAGCAGCGGGAGGAAGCTCCTGAACTAAAAGAACATTTTTTAGTAGCCAGACATGGCTGTGCACGCCTGAAATCCCAGCACCAGGGAGGCAGACACGGGTGGAAGGAACTCTGCAGTTGAAACCAGCCTAGTCTACACACCCAGTGCCAGGCCAGCTAGGATTGCCTAGGAAGAACCATCATCCAACCAACCAACCAACCAGACTTGACCTAAACCAAGCAAAATATTCTTCTTTGGGGGGGGGGGGTGAGAGTGGGCAGGAATGCCATTTAATCTCTGACTGTAAATAAAAGCAGAACTATAGCCAGGCCCATCTTCTTTCACCTGCACTTTTTTCTCTATCTCCAAAGTGGATGGTTGACTGACTATGGTTGTTATTATCCGCTCCTTGTTGTTTCCCTTTTCGTTTTTTAACAACAGAATTTCAAATTCCTAGGGGTTCTGGAGAGATGGCTCAGTGGTTAAGAGCACTAGCTGCTCTTCCAAAGGACTTGGGTTCAAATCCTAGAACCCACATGGCACTTTGAAACAGTCTGTATGGCTAGCATGGTGACACACGCCTTTAATCCCAGCACTTGGGAGGCAGAGACAGGTGGATCTCTGATGGGGTGATGTTATGCATTCTAAATGTTAATTAATCTGTTCCCAGAAGCCTGCTTGCTGTATACCAAGTGAAGCTATTCTACCCTTCTTGTTAACCATTATCTCTGATTGGTTAAATAAATGCTGAGGCCTGAGATTGGGCAAAGATAGAGGTAGGGACCAAGGTGCTGGGACTTCTGAAGCAGAGAGGTTCATGAGCAGAGAAGCCTCCAGGGGAAGAAGCAAAGAGCAGGAAGGAGGACACACACCATGGGTTAGAAAAAAGAACCTCATTCCACATGACCAGGAACATTGGCAGAGTGTGGAGAATAACAACCCAAGGGACATATGTATATTATATATGGGGTCATATTTGGGGACTAGAATTAAGAACTAGCTTAGATAGGGCTAAGATTGTAAAATCTAGGCTAAGCGTTGTTAAAATCCATCAGGTGTCTGTGTACTCATTTATAATGGTGGGTTAAGGATTAACACTGCTGACCAATTAAATATAATATAAATACAAGTAAACAATTTAATTAATTATTTCTACAAATGGTGCCCAACATAATTTAATTAATTAATTCTCCAAATCTCTGTGAGCTCAAGGCCAGCCCCTGGCCTACAGAGTGAGTTCTAGGACAGCCAGGGTTACACAGAGAAACCCTGTCTGGAAAAACCAAAAACCAAAACAAAGCAAACCCCCAAAATCAAATTCCTTAATCTTCCCTGGTCATCTTGACTTCAGAACACTGTCCAGTGTGTTAGTTCTTCGAGTTGCTCCTTCAAGCGGGGTCATTTGTGGGGATGATGGGTGAAGAGAGGTCACAATCCAGTGTTACACAAAGGAGCCAGTGACTACTTGTTCTACAAGGATATTGAAGTCAGCAAAGTCTATAGTGAATTCAACTACTCAACTGGGCCTGCATGGTTGGATATTTTCTGCACAGATGAGCAGGAGTATGCAGGAGGTGCTGTGATATCGATAGTACTTGGAATCTTGAAGAATGATAAACAATTACCCATTCTCTCAGTTTCAGTTGGTTGCGTCTGGTTGCCTCAACAATCATCACCACCACCCCTAGCTTATGGAAGGGATCTAACATCTTCTATAAAGTGTGTACCCTAGAATAAGCTAAACCACATGTAAGTACAAAAATGCAAGAAAATCAGGCTAGAGAAATTTCGGAGGTAGGAAAAGCAAGACAAAGATGTGCACACTTCTGTGCTTGCCAGAGGAGGTGATAAGTTTGCACGTAAACCTCTTGGTGCCAAGTGACAAAGAGAGGTTAAGGTCAGTCATGACAATCAGTGCCACAGGACTGATTGCCACCGTCAGACACAGCCACAGCGCAGCTGTTCCTGATGCTGAGAATGGAGGAGAATTTCTCCCATGGGTCTGTGCACACTAGACATTCAGTAATTTGTGGAAGGATCCTTCAGCAGCATTGTTATGTTGATGAAGGGTTCAGTGTCCCAATGACCCAAGGGCAGACTTGTAAGTTACCAGCGAGTAAAGCTGCCTGCCTCACACTGCTCAGGGTTAAACTTTTTAAATTTCTTCTTCTTCTTCTTCTTCTTCTTCTTCTTCTTCTTCTTCTTCTT
>CAJQZJ010000465.1:420528-448451 GCA_907164525.1 Lophiomys imhausi | reverse complement strand
TGCACTTCCTATATAATCAGATATATTTATCCCTCTCAGGTCTCTGAGGTGGTTGAAGAATAGATACCTAGAGTCTCATAGTTAAATTTTGAGTTGTTTAGGAATCAAGAGGGTGTTCTGGATCTAAGAAGATATTTTTAAAATTATGAGGCAAGTTAGTATGAAAGCTGAGTTAGATATAGAACTTTAAACTCATGGAGATGGTTAGATAGTAGAATGTTAAAGTCAGGTGCCAAATACATATGGACTGGACATTGGGAATGTATGCTAAGCCATATAACTCTTATAATCGTGGCCTATTTATTTCTGTTGTTTTGTATTGTATTTATAGTTATAAGAAAAAGAACCATTATTTGGACTGAAAGGAAGAGCTGTTGGGGGGAAAAATAAATACCTTAAACTAAAAAAAAAAAAAAAAGAAGGGAAGAGGATGGTGGGGCTGAGGGGGAGGAGGGTGGAAGGGTGGGACTGGAGGGGGGAGTAGGGAGGGGATTGTGATTGAGATGTAACTTGAAGAAATAAAAAATAAATTATTAAAAAAAAAGAAAACATCTTTGAATGTCATATTCTGCAGATCTCTTGAGGTTTTTGAAGATGCCCTATCTATCTCTTATATTTAGATAAGCAAATATTGCTTGTCTCTTAGCAACTTGATTTCTGAGTATCTTAGAAAATAACTGTGATAGACTGTCATAGTAACTAACAAAATGACACGCTTGCATGACTATTAGTTTCCATTTCTTAATTATCCTAAACAGTTTATGGCGGTTGGTAGCAAGAGGCCAAAACTTTACATTTCATTTGTAAGCATTACTAGGTACAATACCTTTAAGAAGCGTTACCCTTAATTTTGTATCAATATACAAAGATCAATACCAATGTGGCCAATATAATCTTAATTTTGTATCAATATACAAAGATCAGTACCGATGTAGCCCAATACAATCTTAATTTTACATTAGTATACTAGGGTCAATACCATTGTGGCCAAATATAATCTTAATTTTGTATCAATATGCAAAGATTAATACCGATGTAGCCCAATACAATCTTAATTTTGCATTAATATACAATGATCAAAACCAATTTAGCCAAATATAATATTAATTTTGTATCAATATACAAAGGTATAAGGCCATATTCAATAATCTATCCTTTTTTCTTGATCTTTCCTATACTATGTCTATGTCCCATTTTTTTCTCAAGTCTGTTCATTCCTACGTAGGGGAGAAAGAAGGATACAGAAAAGAAACAGAGAGAAGTCCCTGGGTCTAACCTCCAAAACCCATTTAACAAGACCATTTAACAGCTTGTAGTCTCTTCCCCTAAATAACAAAATTTTCTATTATACATCACATAACCAAGGGGGGGGGACACCCTCCCCACCTTCTGGGGATGGGACATTGTTCTCTTAAAATGACGTCCTGCTGATTTAGGATGTAGTAAATTTGTTTGGGGCCCAAATAAGAATGGAAAAATGGTTAAAAATCTTAATAGAATCATTTGATGTTCAGTCCTTTTGTGTTCAGCTATTTAGATATCCTAAGAAGTTCATAGAGAGAAGCTGATCTTCAGGGCTTTACTGAAGTTCTCGCTGGAGCAGTCTGTGGAGCTGAACGATCTTAGTGATTTTGAGTTGTTGTGGTTGTAGACTTTTGAGAAAACAGCTATTGAGGAAGTCTGCAAGGCTGGATCATCTGGGCCACTCGTCTTCTTTGGTGTCAGATTTGTTCTTTGCTGAGGTTTCTGTTGTTCAGTTGTCCCTGGATTCCTTGAATAGATGCTTTAAATCTCCTGAAAGATAAGAACAGAGCCCTGCCCTAATCCTAACTCTGGGACAATTGCCTTTTTTTCGGGGAGGGGGGGTCAGGTAATATTTTTCCTGGAGCAAAATTGGTTTTTTGCTGGGATGAGGCCACCTGGAACTTCTTGTTGCCCTGGCTGGGGTGCTCTCTCCCTTGCTTTGGTGCTCCCTCCTTTGCTTTGGTGCTCTCTCCCTTGCTGTGATGCTCTCTCCCTTGCTGTGGTGCTCCCTCCCTTGCTTTGGTGCTCCCTCCCTTGCTTTGCTGCTCCCTTCCACCCCTTGATCAGCTCTGTGCTGTGTGGCTAAGGAGACTCAAGTAGGGTGTCTGATCAGTTTCATTAACATGTTTCCCACAAAACACGGTGACAAGCTGAAAACCCTGCTCCATGCAGAGATGTGCTCCAAATATGTCAGTTTGGGAGGAGTCGCCTAGATCCTACTGCAGCTGAGAAAGCCGTCATTCATTTGGTGGAAGTGGTTTTGCACAGTGTGCTTGCTTCCTTATCTCTTGGTTCTTCACTGCAGACTCAGTGAGAGCCACAGCTAGGCTTCTCCCGACTGTTTGCCCTTCCTGTTGGTGAGACTGTTTACTCAGCATGGGAGCCGGCTTCATTGAGGCTTGCTTATCTCCCTCTCAGAAAGACATTTATGCCATTGGGTGGCAAAAAACATTTATAAATTAAATGGACTCTGTCTTCCTGTATATCTCAATTGAAGATCAAATAATCTGACTGCCCTAGAGAATGATGATGTAGTTTATTCGTGAATTATTCTTTTAATCTTACTTGCTACCAAAGCTTTCTTTCTCTCTCCTTTTTTCTTGTTCCTTTACCCCCCTCCACTTTAAAGAAATAACTAGTTTTGTTCAGCTCATTTGCTCATGAGAATTTGTTTGCTTAGCTTCTATTCTATTTCTACTATAAATATTTTCTGAACCACAAAGTCCCTTTTGTTTTCCTAACATTCTATGCCTTTTTTCCATCAATTGTCTCTTTAAGCAGGCCACAGATTTCTAGCTTCACATATCATCCTGTATCCAGAGCATATCACAAAATCTTTTTAAGGAAAGGTAATCGGAAAATAATTCAAATTGAAATTTCTTTTTATAAAGCTCATTATTGTATATGTGAAAATAGTCACCTGCAATGAATGACACTATCAAACAAAATCAAGAAGTATCTGCAACCAACACTGGGGTGATTTGAAAAAAATCCTCAGTTGTTAAATTGGCCTATTTCTTGTTTCTGCAGGTACCAGTTGACAGGAAATCTAAAAACTTTCCACCAAATCTCAGCAAACAACAAACAGCAAAGAAAGACATTTCCCAGAGATACTAGGGTTTTTTATGGACTATATTTAAATTTTTTATTTAATGTAAATAAACCTGGAGGCTTACTTGTGTGCATATAGTCACACATACTATGATTCTGAGTGGGAAAATTATGATTGTTTTAGTTCATTATGCTTTGCTTTTTATATTGTTTTATTGTTGGTAGTTTCATATATTTGTACAATGAAGTTTTGACCCTTTCACACCCCACCCCCATTCCACACTCTTCTCCTTCTGCCATGGGTAGCCTTCTTCTCAGAGTTCCCCTCTCATGTGCATGCCCTTTTGTGTGTGACTCACTGAATTTATTATTTACTTCATGAGTTAATAATAGGGGGGAGGTCATTTAGCAGAGGAAGAGTAGCTTATCTGAGGCTAAGCCAGCGAACAAAGATGACATTCTCATCCTCCAACAAGTTTGAAGTGTGTACAGTTTGTCTGGAAAACTAGAGCCTCCAGGGCCCCTTCTTCATCCCTGAAGAATTGCTGATGGCCTCAATCTTGTGCAGGCCACTTGTGAAGTGAGTTTTCCAGAGCAACGGCTAATGATGTATCCAGAAGACATTTTTTTTTTCTGCACATTGTCCCATGCTCTGGCTCTTCCTGACCCTCTTCCCTCTTCCACAATACTCTGTGATTTGGAGGGGGATATGTAGTTATTCCATTAATTATATACTTGCTGCCTGATACTAAAACACTTCAAGTAGTCAATACAAAAGCAGAATATTTAAGGCATTGAGTAGTTAATAGAAAACAAAAAAGTCTACTCTAATAGACTTTGAATGTCTCTAACCCTAGAGAAGGCAGTGTGGGCGAGTCCCCTCCATAGTTCCTTAGTTAAATACTCAATGGTTAACTATTTCCTTCAAAGAAATGGCTTTGATTTTGCAGCTTTAGAGTACTTGGCCCATACTGAAGACCCAGCTAAACTGAGCAATCCTAAACACAAGCAAAGGAAGTCTGTAGCAAGGATGGAGCCAAACTTCCCTTTGGCCAGTCAGAGAAGATCATTTTAGTTTTCTTTTCCTTTATTTTGTGTTTTTATTGAAACAGGGTCTCATTCTGCAGTTCAAGCTGGCCTGGAGCTCACCACAGAGCTCAGATTGGCCTCAAGGTCATGATATCCTTCATCCTCTTGAGAGTTGGGAATGGATGTGTGAGCCATATGCTTTGTTTGCCTTTGTTTTTATTTATTTTTTATGGGGTCTTTCTATTGCTCTAGTTGGCACCCAACTTTTCGGATCCTTGTGTCTCAGCCTTCTTACTGGCTCAGTCTACAGACATACACCAAAGTGCCTGGCTTAAAAGATGTTTTGGTTGTGAGATAACACATCACCAACAGATATGGTACAGCAGTGGCACCAGGGTACCTCACTTTGGTATTATATCCAATGAGCATTTAAAAATACTGGTCTTTATGCAACTATGAACTATATGTGTCCTGAAGAATTTAAGTCAGGAACAATCATTTCCTTCTCCAGCTCTCCAAAGCTCGATAGGCCTTTACTTTTATTTTGAAGTATTGTTCCCTCTTATCCATTGAGTTGGGGCTGGGAGGTAAGCGTTATGGAATTGCATGGCCAGAGAAATTGTTGGGCTATAGGTCCAGGAATCCCTCGGCAGGTGTCAAAAAACGCTAGCTGATTTACACAGTAAATCTATGCAGAAAATATACTACTTTATGTCTTTAATTTAATTTAATTTTATATATGTATGCATGCATGCTTGCATGCATATATGTATGTGATGTGCTCACATGTGTGCACGTGTGTGGAGGCCAGAGGCTGATGTTGGCTGTCTTCCTTAGTAACTATCCACCTTGTTTTTGAGACTGTATTTCTCACTTGAACCTGAACCTTGGAAGCTAAACATGGCTGCCAGTAATAAGCCCCTGGGATCGCCTGTATCAGTGCCACAGCATTGGGGTTATAGACACACACTATTGTGCCTGAATTTTTACCTGCATGCGAGGGCACAAAACTCAGGTTCTTCTGGTTGTTTTAAGTATTTTGATGACTGAGACATTTCCCCCAAACTTTTATTACTTTGTTTTTAGAAAAGTTAATACTACCCTGAAAAGCATTAACAATGTCCCAGTAGATTGTTTTATTAGATGGTGTATGTGCCTGAGAGTGTTTTGGGCACGCAATACTTACTCTAAATGTGCGTGTATTGTGTTTCTGATATAGTGTACAGAGAAAGGACCAGCAAGGTATCTATGTGGAGGGAGAGGAAGAAAGAAGCAAAAGGAGAAGGAGTCAGGGAAGGCCATTAGCTGTGTCAGTGGGTGGTTTTGCTTAGCCCTAGTAAAGAGAGGACTTTGCTCTCAACCTGAGTTGGCTGCCTGGAACTTGTACAAGCAATTTCTAGTTTGTGTCACCCACAAAGACAACACAGCTGTAATCTTTCATTGTTCTCTTCCAGCAGGCAGGGTGCCTTATGGCAGGGCTTTCATTGTTGCTGTTGTAGGAATCGATGTTTAGAGGGTACTTTCATATTAGAGAAATGGAGTCCAGCCGAAGCCAAATCTGCCGGGCATATAACTTTTTGTCTCGGGGGTACATTACAGTTCCAAATAAAAGATATTTTTCCCCCTTGAAATAAATGACCTTGCTGGCAGGAAATCTGTCCAAGGAGAGGACGAAGTACACGCGGTACAAGAAAGGCTCCAGCTGTGCCGCTGCCCTGCAAAATTCCATTTGGGAGGCTCGATCCAGTCAGCATCCCACTCCGTCCTCATCTGCTTGCAGACAACACGAGTGTAAATATGTCTGTTGCTTATTTATGGACTCTAAATTTAGAACAAGGAAACATAGAAAGTTTGTTTTGAGACTTTTCTGAGGTAAAGAATCGAGTTTTAAAAGTCCTTACTGAAGGTCACATTCTTGGCCTCATCTAAACTCTTCAGGGATGGTGTTTCCCCCTCTCTCTCCCGGCCTGTCTTAGGAAAAGCTTCTGTTTCCTCCTCTATTAATTTGAAAGGAGGGTTGGGTGACAAGTATGACCCCAGCTTCCAGGCTTCTGTGCCTGCTTTATAGATGGGATGTTGTCAACTACTTGGCATATGTTACTTGTTCTGGAATATTTTAATTCTAAGTACATTATTTTTGCTGAAACTATTTTATTTTGGATTGTTATCTCAATCTTTACCAATAATTTGCTTTTTTTTCTAACAGTGACTGCTTAATTATGTTAACTTCTAGACTTGTAAGTTGGATCTATTTCCTCTACTTTTAATTGATTTTTATTGTTTGTTTTGAGACAATCTTGCTTTGTAGACTTGGTTGGCCTGATGTTCACTATGTAGCCCAAGGTGCTTCCAAACTGCCTTAGTCTCCCATAACCCGGAATTACGGGCATATGCCTCCACCGCATGCTTAACTTTTAAATGATAAAATAATATAAAAATCATGACTTTCTAAAAAAAAAAAAAAGCCAAATGGTACTGAAGTCTGTGAGGTAAAATGTAAGATTTTTCATCTCTACCTCAAACCCTCTCCAACAGAAGTGACTGAGATAAATATCATTAGTGTGTTAAAAAGCTCTTAGTACCATTTTTAAAACCAAGAATTGGGTCTTCCCTTTGTTTGTAATAGAAAGTGAAATGACAAGTCCCTGAGAATGGAATTCAAGTGTCAAAGTGAATTTTAGAGTCTGAAAGACATTGACAGGCAGCTCTCTACCACCCGCCCATAGTGCCTCAGTCTCACAGAACAGCAGCTGTTCTTATCTTGGTGAAACTGATAGATGAAAATTGCATATTGTGATTTTTTTTAAAGGTTTTTCGAGACAGGGTTTCTCTGTGTAAGCCCTGGCTGTCCTGAAATTCTCTCTGTAGACAGGCTGGCCTTGAACTCAGAGATCCACCTGCCTTTGCCTCCTGAGTGCTCGAATTAAAGGTGTGTGCCACCACACCAAGCCGTATCATGATTCTTAATTTTTACTGAGATTTAACATTTTTCCCTTGGGCTTACTCATTACCTGTATCTCTTTCCTTATTAAACATATTTTAATAACCATTGCTCAGTTTTGTACTTCTTTTTTTTGTCATTTTTGTAATTGATTTATGAGATCCTCCCTAGCATGATTTGTCTTGTCAACTGGAGTCTAGAATGACCTGGAGACTGGCATGCAGGCTTGCTTGTCAGGATAACCCTGATTACCCTGCGGTGGGAGACTTCCCCATTGCGTGAAGCATCATTTAACGGGGTGCAGTCCTGGCCTGTACAGATGGAGAAAGAGGCGGAACAGCAGCAGAATTCAGGGCTCCCTGCTTCCTGATTGTGAATCCGATGTGATCTGTTGCTTCGTGCTCCCTGATGCCTTGCCTCCCTGCCAAGACGGACTGTGCTTTGACTCGTGAGCCAGAAGAAATCCTTTTCCCCTCAAGTTGCCTTTACTAAGAATATTTTACCACAGCAACAGGAAAAGAAAGTAAAATCTCCCCTCTTATACATTAGGCCCTTTTTCTGTAATTATGGCCATTTCCTTGTTAAGTTGTAATTTTTGGGCAGCCACTCTTGGGGTCAATATGTTTAAAAAAATTTCTTTGCGTGGAAAAATCTTTTATCACAGTGCCTGGGTTGTGTTTTGCACTTAAAAGACTTCCCCTAGTTCTAGAAATATGACCATATTTACTGCTGTTCATCTCTAGGTCCCACCCCCCTCCCCTTTCCTTATTTCCTTCCGTCTCTTATTTCTTTCTAATTTTTAAACACCTGATTCACCCAAAATTTAATTTAACAAGAAGAATAAAGGATTCATGCTTTTCCATAACTTACTTATACATCATTTTTGCTTTTCTTTAGAATGATACAATATCAGATTCCTAGACAAATAATTTGGACTGAATATTTGAAGTTGGGCTTTTGTTCTAACAAAACCTTAACCTGGGCAGTTTAAACACAAGCAATTTGATTCCCACAGTTCCTCAGCCTGGTGGTGGCATTATTAATCTCTGATGAGGGTTCTCTTTTTAATTAGCATTCAGCTACTTTCTCACCATGTCCCCAAACAGTGAGAAATCTCTGGTTTCCTTCTCACAAGGGCAATAACCTGTCACCATGACCTCCACCCTCATGGCTTCATCTAAAGTTATTAAAGGTGGCACCACCAAGTGTCACCCAATGTGGCAGTTTAATAATATGAAGTTTATTTGAGGGAACAGATCTAGTCTATAACTGTTTTCAAACATCATTAAACATAAATGTCAGCTAATATCCAAGCAAAATAGTCTTATTTCTTGTCTCCAAACTCTGTTCTACTCAAATGATCGGAAGGGGCATGGGCTGTGCCTCTCTGACAGGCAATTCCTAGCATTTGCACCAGCCGGGCTATAAGCAACGCAGTGTATTTACAACTGTCACAGAATCATTCATTCATTCATTCATTCATTCAACAATCATGTGGACAAGGGACTGTGGAGACAAATGTGGCCTTGATATCCCAGGACACAAGCCTTGGCTGAGTCATGTGAAATATGAAAGGTGATCTTTGTAGAATAAAATGTCCTCAGTCAAATGACTTGTAGAAACTAATAGAGGTTGTTTTTACCCAGGTTTATGATTTTTTACCATAGAATAAATGTCATATATAAATACTTCATGAGAAAGCAAGAAATATTTTTTTTAAATCTAGTCATTATTAATTTACATGTGCATCTGTAGGAAGACTTGCAGTCTATGTGAATTAAGAAAGACACTTGAGGGACCTTTGAATTTCCTGCTGGGGACTTATTATCACATCTTTTCAAAGGTTTCCATATATATATATATATATATATATATATATATATATATATTTCAGGAATAGTGATGAATAATTAAGGAAAAACTGTTCTATAGAATCTATTAGAGACCAATTTTGCTGAGAAACTGGTAAGGCATATAAATGTTGTATCTGGGTTAGCAGCAGCTAATGAAAAACATCTATGATGTTTGCCATGGACATGAGCTGCCTTGAATCGCAGTCAATAAGCCATGGGCCATGGCCCATTGTGTGGCCACTAGCTAGGTTATTATTTATCTTGTTGAGACCTGATGCATATATAGGCATGCTAACAATATCCATGAAGGAACACAGAGAGTTTTAGAGCCATAGCACCTTGCTGGGAACTCTCCTGGCTCAGCTAACAGTGGAACAGGAAGCACAACCAACAGGTTCCTGTGTGTGAAACCACATCCCAAAATTAACATCACCATTAATGGTGGCTCAAGGAAACAGGAGGGTCCCTTCCAGAGAGAGTTCTAGAAGGGAGGAATTGCTAGCTCATGAAAGAAATCAAAATAGAAAACACATGTTCATTATGTCTGTTAACAATAGTTCATGTTTAAATTTTTGCTTATTTTGAAAAAAAGATTCTTTTATGTATTTGAATATTTTGCCTGCCCATATGCCTGTGCTCCATGTGGGTGTAGGACCCACAGAAGTCAGAAGAGGGCATCAGATAAGATGGCCTGGAACCAGAATTATAGCTAGTTTCACCTTCATGTCTGTCTGGAAGCTGAGCCTGGGTCCTCTTGAAGAGCAGCAAGCGCTCTGAACGACTGAGCCCTCTCTACCCCACTGCTATGTTGTTTTTACAGATACTTGCCATTTTATAATACAGGTTCAGTTTTTTGTTTTGATACATTTTGCTTTTGAGACAGGGCCTCTCTATGTAGCCCATGGTACTAGGAAGATAAGTCAGGCCATTTTCCTGTGGGATGAGATTACAACCATGTCCGATATATTACCAAATGCTGATGTTTTTGTAAATACTCATTGTCGCGTCCCCCCTTGTCCAGCAAGGATGACGCAACTCACAAAAGCTCTTCTCCTGCAGTTTATTCAGGTCCCTTGAAAACAGTCTTCCGAATAATAGGGCAGACCCAACCCACAGGCTAAATACTAATTAAACAGCCAGTCAAGTAAAGCCAAGTGGTGCTATCTTAGAGGTCTACGTATGCGGAAGCAAGCCAGATCAGCGGTCTTTGCCAAATATGAACTTATTATCATAAAGAGCACTCACCGTCAGGCTGGTGGAAGGCGGAGACCAGCGCCATCTTTAGGGCGCGGCACTTCGCAGCTCTCTACAGTTCCTCCTTTTTTATTTTTTCTAAAGTTGGTAAAAGTCCCTGGAAAGGCTTCGCAATCCCTCTATCTGGGGATCTCACGGTGGGCCTGAGCCTGTAGGAGGGCAGTGCTCAAACTCTTACCCGTCTCTGGGTCAGCCTCCCCACTCGGGACTGCCCTGTCTTAGGTGGCCGAGACTTACCCGTCAACTCCGTCACTGACTTGCCAGACCCTAATATCCGTGGAACGAATTCCTCAGTGGGCAGGGACTATGCTTAGTGAAGATTTACTTCACGGCAGCAAGCCATGCCTGAGGGGACTGGCCCGCCTCAATGGCGACAAGGGCTTGTATAATCATGGCTGCATTATGCTTTTGTGTGGCTCTCATTTTGTAGATGCACCATAGGCAAACCAGAGAGGCTAGCATCATCAGTATCGCCAAAGAGCCTACACCCACCCACTCCTTAAGATGATCCATAGCCGTCTGTATCCAGGAAGTCAAGCCAGTAGCCAGGCTCAGATCCACCCGAGTGGAGTTGATGTGGATGATTGTCGCTCTCAGCTCTCTCATCAAATTTTCAAATTCAGCCGACCAATCCTGTAAGAGGAACTTTGACAATTGTCTGGACAAATTAGCAGCTTTTGTATAATTTTGATATTGTACGGAAGTAACACACAAACCTTGCATTTTCCACTCACACCCCAATTGTGCTAGTTGCCAAAGAGAATCAATCTGTTCTTGTATTAAATCTATACATTGATTAACTATCATAAGACTTCCTTTGAGATGAGAATTCATAGAGGCCTGAGTATCCAATGCCTGTGCCACAGTGGCTGAGATGTTATTCAGGGCATTGGCAGTCTGTATAGAACTAGACAAGGCGATAGCTGAGGCAGTAACTCCCATAGCAGCAACAGTGATAACAGTAACAATAGCTGCAGTGATGCCAAAATCTCTTTTAAATCTGAATAGCGTCATGGTATTAGGAGCCTCTACAGGAACTGGTACATATCGAGGCATTCTAGTCACCACAGCCTCAGGAAAGGCTGTGGCATTCCAGCATAGGGCATAAAAACATGTGCCTGGAGTGCATACTAACTTTTCTTCACCTAAGGATGCACTCCCATTACTTACAATCCACAGAAAAGGAGGCCAGAGACATACTGGCGAAGCTGAAAAGCTCTTGTTGCGATAAGAATGAAACAAAGAATTCCAAGTACCAGAGCCACTACCGCTAGAGAAATCCAATCTGGTAGCAGACCCTAGGGAAAAATTACCTCTTTGATAAATTCCTCCTCCAAGCATAATGACAGGTCCCAAGTCCATGCAACTTCCATTTACTCCACACAAAAGCCACAAATCAAAAGGATTGGTGGCAGTCTGCTGAGGATCCCTAGTAGATATATCAAGCATTCCTGTACAAGACTTATTCACTATATTACTAATCATGGGGCTAAAGGAAAAATAATTTTGTTGAACCCAAACTGCTCTGCGCTCCTGACATCCTCACTGCTACTATCACCAGGATCCTTAGGAAAGTCTTCATGACGAATCTTCCTCACAAGGCGTTCAGGCACCCACACTGGATCTTGTTGATTCTGAGGAAAAACTCAAACAGACCCTCTCGCCCATGTTAGCACAGGGTCAGGCCCCCGCCAAGAGCCTGTCAAAATATCCTTCCACTTCACCATGCTTTTAGGTAAACCATGGGAATCCTGATGTCTGTCCGCTGCTGAGCGGCCTTGAGCATCCAAATTGAAAAAGTTTAAAGTAAATAAGGCTAAAGACATTCTCTCCTTGGGGGTACGGCCTTGGCCTATTCCCCCTTTTTGTTTTTGCAAGCATTCTTTCAAGGTGCGATGAGCACGCTCCACAATTCCTTGTCCTTGAGGATTGTATGGTAATCCGTGATTAAGCTGTACCTCCATCTGATTACAGAAGGAGACAAAGGACTGAGCCGTATAGGCTGGTCCATTGTCTGTTTTCAGCTGCTGTGGTTTTCCCCATGCAGCCCAGGCTTCTAAGCAATGTCCTATGACATTGCGAGCCTTTTCTCCACTCATAGGTGTAGCATGTATGATACCTGAGCAGGTATCCACAGATACATGAATATATTTTAAGGTTCCAAACTCTGAAATGTGGGTAACGTCCATTTGCCAGATTTTGAGTGGCAACAGCCCTCTAGGGTTTACTCCCACACTGGGAGGATGATGATGAATCACACACTGAGGACAGTCCAAAGCTACTTGTCTAGCATCTGCTCTAGACAAATGGAATTTCTGCTGTAGAGTTTTTGCATTTACATGAAATAATTGGTGAAACTGTCTGGCTTGATCCAGGAATGAGCTCCAAAAAATGCATTCCATCCTGGTCCATTGATCAACTTTATCATTACCTTCACTTAATGGTCCAGGTAATCCTGTATGTGCTCTGATATGTTGAATATAAAAACACCTTTTTCTCTGCCAGATTAAAACTTGTAACTCTTGTAATAAGGCACATACAGTACTACTATTCTTAATAGGACCTGCTAATTCTAATACTTTCACTGCGTTGACCACATAGACTGAATCTGAAATCAAATTGAATGCAAATTGACATTTTTTAAACACCTCAATTACTATTTTCAACTCTACTATTTGGGGGGAGCCCGGTTGAAACTGACATAACATGGGCTCTTGTCTTTCTATCAAATAGGCTCCACAGCCTGTCTTTGAGCCATCAGTAAACACATTTGGTGATCCTTGAAGTGGTACTGCTGAAGTAACCTTAGGGAATATCACTGGGTGCTCCTTAAAAAATGATAGCAATGGATGTTTAGGGTAATGGTTATCAATCACTCCTTCAAAGCTACATTGCAATATTGCCCAGTCATCTACAGTGCCACACAAAATCTTAATTTGATTACTGGAATAAGGCACTATTATACTGGCAAGAGCAACTCCAAAAGACTGCAAGCATTGTTGGATACCATTCAAGGCTAAAGCAGCAAGTGCAGTGGGATAATGTTCTATTCTGTTCTTACTTGTGTCCACATCCCCAGGCAGAAAGATCTCCCTACTTTCAGGGACTGAACTGGCTGCTCTGTCTGAGCGGCTTCTGGATATGGAGGAGGAGTCGAAGGCGCCATGGCAATGGCTTTGTTTACATCAGCTGCCGCCAGCGTGGCTGAAGGCGCTGTAGCGACGACTCCGCCCACTCCGACTGCTGCTGACGTGTCAGACGCCATGGCAACAGCTCCTCCCACACCGACTGCCGCCGATACGCCCTTCTGTTTTACTTTTTTCTTTTCCTTTTTTCTAATAACAGTCCTCTCCAACTGTTCTATTAGAGCATGTAGCTCTCCTTCAGAATCTGTGCTCTCTGAGTCCTCTAAATCTCTAAAATCTCTAAAATTTCTAAGATCGGAATAGAGAGGAACTTTCTTTTTGTCTTCCTTTTCACTGTCTGCCTGCTCAAATTTTTCGCCTTTGTTACTTCCCTTTTCACTGTCTACCTGCTCAAATCTTTCGCCTTTGTTACTCTCCTTTTCACTGTCTGCCTGCTCAGATCTCTCCCCTTGTAGCAGTTCCAAAGCTGATTCTCCGTCTTTGATTGCATTACAACACCTCTGATCTTCTAAACAACTCCTCACCATTTTCCAAATCGGTCTTACTCCATGCTTCAGAGTCCCCTGCTCCCAAGCAAAATCCAAGTCCCTGCCTAATTTGTCCCAGCAGGATACCGTAAGATTCCCGGACACCGCAAACCACGGAGCCACAGAATCGCATTCATTCAGAAATCTCTCTAAGGTAGACTTGTTAATCTTCAAATTCCTAGCTAAAAGTAGCTCCTGAAGAGCCAGAAAAATTGGATGTGACTGAGACAATCCCATGTTTAAAAATTTTACTTTAGGTTCGCAACTTCCTGCGAAACTTCACCTTTTGTTCGCAACTGCCTGCGAAACTTAACCCTTTGTTCGCAACTGCCTGCGAAACTTAACCCTTTGTTCGCAACTGCCTGCGAAACTTAACCCTTTGTTCGCAACTGCCTGCGAAACTTAACCCTTTGTTTGCTATTTCTGCAAAACTTAACTGCTTGTTCACTATCTCCGCGAAACTTTATCTTTTGTTCGCTATCTCCGCGAAACTTTACCTTGTGTTCGCTATTTCCGTGAAACTTTATTGTCCTGATTTATCCCAGGAACTTACCAAGCGCTTCCCCTGACTGCAGGAGTTCTGAGTCTTTTCTGGTTCCCCGTATGGGCCACCACTTTGTCGCGTCCCCCCTTGTCCAGCAAGGATGACGCAACTCACAAAAGCTCTTCTCCTGCAGTTTATTCAGGTCCCTTGAAAACAGTCTTCCGAATAATAGGGCAGACCCAACCCACAGGCTAAATACTAATTAAACAGCCAGTCAAGTAAAGCCAAGTGGTGCTATCTTAGAGGTCTACATATGCGGAAGCAAGCCAGATCAGCGGTCTTTGCCAAATATGAACTTATTATCATAAAGAGCACTCACCGTCAGGCTGGTGGAAGGCGGAGACCAGTGCCATCTTTAGGGCGCAGCACTTCGCAGCTCTCTACAACTCATTTTATTTATAAAATTCCAAAAAAGAGGCAGCTTTTCCATTTTGAAAATTAGTTGTTAAAACAATGATTGGAAGTCAGTCAGACATGAAAGCAATGGGCCTACTCATCAGAGTACAAAAATAAAATGCAGACAAAGACAGTATGTGTTGCACCTAGTAGGTGAATGGTCTGTTTTTTAAATACCAGGTATCAGTGCTATCCTTAGAGAAGGAAGAACATTGAACAAGGAAGAAAGTTGTGCTCAGAGGAAGTTCCTGAAGGGCACCATGGTTACTGTGACTTATTTCCGTTATTCCTTGGGAACAGGAAGTTATTTACGCTTCAACCAAAGGGGCAGTTAGTACAAGGCGCTGTTTCATGGTTTGCAGCATAATAAACTATTCAAAACAAGCCTTTGTTTGGCTATATTAAGAATTTATTACTATAATTTAGAACATAATTACACTTCAGAGATAATTTTACTATATTTTGATGTAAAAAAACCTTAATTTTCTATACCAAAGACGAAATGAAATTATATGTGAAAGCCATAATTAAAGTAGTAAAGAATTCAAAACCTGGCGTTCTTTAGAATTCTAATTCATTATGTTACTTAATACTGTAACATATCTGCAGACCATTCTCTGAGAGGCACACGGTTGGATGACTAGATCTCTGTAGTACATTTATCAGAGCCAAAGGAATGAGTGCAAAATTGCAGTTTTAATGAACAGAGATTTAATATTTGAAAATCAAGTACAATTTGCAAAATATTTTTTAGTTTATTGAAGAAAATTCAAATCTTCATGAATCTGTTCAGTTAAGTGAGATGATGGGGAAGAAATGCCTAAAACTTTCTAAAGTCATCAGAGAGGACGACGGAACCTCAATTAAGAAAATGCCTAATAAGATCTGGCTGTAGGCAACCCTGTAGGGAATTTTCTTAATTGGTGATTGATGGGGGAGGGCCCAGCCCCATTGTGGGTCATTGCATCCCTGGCTGGTGGCCGTGGGTTCCATAAGGCTGAGCAAGCCACTAGGAGCAAGTCAGTAAGCAGCGCCCCTCCATGGCCTCTGCATCAGCTCCTGCCTCCAGGTCCCTGCTCTGCTTGAGTTCCTGTCCTGACTTCCTTCACTGATAGACTATGGATGTGGAAGTGTAAACCAAATAAACCCTTTCCTCTCTAACTTGCTTTTAGGTCATGGTGTTTCACTTCAGCAATGGAAACCCTAATTAAGACACTTGTTCTTAACTCTCCTTTTCCTCTCCCATAGGGTCTTAAATAATCTTTATGTCACAAGTAGTTATAGAGTTAAACAAAAGTGAGTTCTTTTCAATATTTAAAGATTTAGTTTTTATTGTTATCTGTGTATGTATGTATGTATGTATGTATGTATGTATGTATGTATGTGTATATGTAAATTCATGTACAGGTACCCACAGAGTCCAGAAGAGAGTTGTTGTATCCCCTGAAGCTGGCATTGAGGCAGTTGTGAGCCTCTGGAAGAGAATCAGCCATGTTCTCTTAACCAGTTAGATGTCTCTCTAGCCCCCCTGGGGTGTATCTTTAAATCAAAAGAGGACACCAAAGTGAGACTTTGAGTGCATATAAGAATAATAATATATAATGATAAATTCTTGATACCACTGGGTGATTCTAATCAAATAATCAGGTCAGATAAGTTGGCGCCATCTATGCTAGATTGTAAAGAACTAAATTGTGCCCATGTCCTCCAAGTCTTTGTGAGAACAGTGAGGGTGAGGACAGCTACCAGCTTGGTTTGCATTTGTCCTAGTTGGTGCCAGAATGAAGTTGACTGCTCATAATTAAGCAAGCTGAATGAAGTTCAGGGTGGGTCAACAGTCACTGTACTTGCTGGCACAGAGGGAAGCTTAAATTTCTGAAGAAGCTAGTGTTGCTCAAATGAAATGGCAGTATGCTGACATTTTTCCAAGAAGTCAGGGCTGGTACCTGAGTTCTGAAGTTTAATCTGAGACCCAGTAGACAAGTTCTATGACAGGGGTTAAGAATAATTAAGTATTTGGAGTGCCAGGTTGATTTCAGGTTCAGGGAAGACTCAGCACTGTTTACGAAAGGAACCTGACTTTTTAAGGAACAAGTATTACTATCTCATTGCCTTAAGGATTAGAGAAATGCCTTTATTTTCCATTTCATAATTGGTTTATCCAGATGGTGGTTAAATTCTCAAAATGGTCTTGAGTTTGTGGCAAGGATGTAAACTCACTTGCACTCAGAATCTGACAATTGAAAGGAATTTAAAAGAAAAATTGAAGATGAAGGTATATATTAGATAAGAGTCACCAGTAGTGATGTGTTTGTGAGAGCATGATGAAGTCTGAGAGAAGCTTCTAAACCTTTGATCCCCCTCCAGCAAGTACAGGGCCACACTGTGCCTATTGTAGACGAAGGACGAGTGGTCATGGTCTCAGGCGGTTTCTGGTTTCATGGAGAAGTTCCCTTTACACTTTTTTTTCTTTTTCTGGTAGATGACAATAGTTACAACACTCTAGTGGACAAAAATAAGCCTCCAAATATTTGAGTTAAAAGATATCTATGTATTTATCAGTCTTTGTAAACATCCAAGTAAAAGATGTCATACCAAAAATAAAGTGTCTCCGTTTATTTGCTTTTATGCAACTATAGTTTTACATGGTAGAATAATACCCATTTTTATGCTATTGTTAATTGACAGTTTATCTCTTTTGGTCAACATTGATTATCCTGGAAGAGATCAAATTACTAAGGACCACAAATAATGAATTATCTTCACCTTCAGCCTACTATTATTCACTTTGTTGTTTTCTGACTTAAATATGTTAAGAATGTTCCTTGAAGACCCAATTTGTGAAATATTCTTTAAATCTCCAAAATGAGAAACTTTGCCTTTTAACTCCAATAACCTTAAAATCTACTTTATTAATTACAAGTAAAGTTTTCTGTGGATTTTTCAATGGGTTTGAACAGCAGCAGATGTGACTTGATTAAGCATCGGGCACTGGGTATGCATATCTTTGATCCTGCAACTGTATGGTACATAGTATCATCTACAGATAGTCAAATCCCTTGAAGATCTTATAGACACTCTTCCATTATTCCTTCAGCAGTTGGGGAACTGTACCCAGCTGGGCACTAGCCTATTTCACCAACAGGAAGAAATCTTTTCTTCTAATTATCCTGCCTATTGACTCATCAATCTTGTTGCAGCAATTAGTTAGACATGAAAAATTGATTGGACGTAACTATTCTCTTGCTTCTGATATGTTCATGTAGAGAATCCAACTATTGGTCTGTGTGCTGCAGGAAGCAGACCTGGAGGGATGGGGCCATGTAAGCCCTTTGGAACCCAGATGGTTCCATAGCAAACCCCAGATGCCTGACACGGAGCTGCAGAGCTTGGTGTTTTCCCTTCTCGCTTTCACTCTTGCCTTACGATATGATCATCCCTAGCATTGCCCCTCATTTGGAATGTTTATCCTGTGCCTTTGTATAATGCAACGGTAAAACTTGTTTTTTAATATGATGGGACTCACAGATAAGAGATTGCTTGAGTCTCGGAAGGGGTTTTGGACTTTAGACCAGGGTCCGAACTGTTAAATATATGTGAATATCTGAAGTTGGACTGAATTATGAGTCCAACTTGCCTTATGATATGATCATAACATATCATAATATGTTATCATAACACTTTGCATTATGACATGGCCATGGGCCTGTGGAGATAAAGGATGGGAGGATATGGCTTAAAAGCAGCGTGCTTGGTCAAGTTGATAAATGATGGACTTGTGGTAGCTAATATGAATGACAACTTGACAGGATTTAGTATCACATAAGAGACAGGCCTCTGGGCATGCCTTGGAGTGATTATCTAGAGATTAATTGAGTTAGAAAGACCCTCCCCCTCAGCTGTAGGTGCTACTGTTCATGGACTGAGGCAATAGACTGAAACAAAGAAACTAACCAACCAGAAATGTAGCCAAGCACCAGCATTCATCACACTCTGCTCCCTGATTGTGGGTGCCAGCAATCACTGGTAACATCAGGTGAATCAGGCACATAAACCAAAGATCTCTCATGTTGGTGGAGTGGAAGAATCAATGCCTTGAAAGCATCCAGTTTCCTAAGGAATTGGCACGTGTTACACACTCTCTGCCAGATTCACAATGGGTTTTTTTTTTTTTTTTCCTAGAAAGAGAAAAAAAAAAACACTCAGAATCACAGGTTCATAAAGAGCCAAATCAATTTTGAGTAGGAAGAACAAAGCTGCCAGCATTAAACTTGTCGATTTCAAAAGGTGTCCCAAAGGTACGGAAGTGAAATACAATGCTGGCATTCAGGATGGACATTTAGAACAGTGAACACAAGAGAGGGAAGGAAGCCCTAGTTATAGTCAACTGATTTCTAGGAGGGAACCAAGGACATATAACAGGAATGGGCACTCTTTTCAACAAATGATGTTGAAAGAAACATAATTCCATGTGCAAAAGAGTAAAAACTGATCCATGCACAAACTGAAAATAGACTAAAGACTAAAGCCTGCGACTGAAACTAATCCACTAGAAGAAGGTGTAGACGAAAATCTTTATGATGTTGCTTTTGGCAACTGTTCACTGGATATTACACCAAGAGCAAATGCAGTAGGTAGTAGACAAGCAAAGTTATATCAAATCAAAAATATGTAAGCAACAAAGAAAACAATAGGATGAAAAAGCAACCTATAGATTGGGGGAAAATATCTGTAGTAATACACCTGCTAAGGGTTAATAGTCAAAATACATAAAAGTCAATTCAATAGCAAGAAAGAAAATGAGCAAAACAACAAGAAAATTCCAACCTATTTAAGAAATGGACAAATGGCTTGGGGAGAATATCTCCAAAGAAAATAGACGGATATGCCAGTCGTCATGGGGAGAAAATGGTCAGGCCCTGGAAACAAAAATCCCAGTGTTGACCATGCCACTCTTTGAGGATGGCTGTTAGGAATAACATCCCCAATGATGACAAATGCTGCCAAGAATGTGCTGAGAGGGGAGTCCTTGTACATAATTGGTAGGAGTGTGTTTTTTTTTTCCGATGGAGCAATTATGGAAAACAATAAGGAGGTTTCTCAAAATAAAATTAAAAGAATACTGCTATGTGATTCAGACTCTCATTTCTGTATATAATTAAAAACAGAAACCAAGATCTCAGAGAAATATCTGCACTTCTTTCTTCTTTGCATCATTTAAAATATTTTTAAGTATTTATTACTTCAGGTTACATCTCCATCGCAGTGTCCTCTTTGTGCCCCTCCCAGTCCCGCCCTCCCACACTCTACCCCCTATCCCTTCCATCACACTCATCTGGAGTGGAGTGTCCCCACGTATTTTTATGCAATCTTATTTTAAAATAAATCATTGCATATGTTTATCACGCCTGGTGCTGTATCGCAGAAAGACATTTTCCTAAGTGTATATATTCTATGGTGTTGAGCATATTCCCCCCCTGAGGTCTAACATCTAACTGTGGCAGAAATTCAGAACATGATTATCACGTCACTTGCCACAGAAGTTGCAATACTTCAGTACTGGTCATTTGGTGGCCGGAGATGATATTGTAGGGCAGTTATTCCCGTATTAACATGAAAAAATAGAAATATTGAATGCAATGATCTGTAGTCTAGTAGTTCTCATGAGTCTGGACTTGCTCAGCTCTTGCTTTTATATGATCAACTGCATACATTCCACATTTTGACACTTAATTCTAAGTTGCAGAGCTCCTATTCCCATAGGGAGTTATTTGTGATACTGAGTAGGGTGCCATCTTCAGGGTCCAGGAACTCCAGATTCTTCCCCTGGAGTTCCAGCAACTCTTGTAGAGTGCTGGCTGTGTGCTCTGCACTAAATACTTAACAAATTTAAGTCTGAGCTGGCCATTTTGGCCAACTGTGTTCGGTTACGGTGCCAAGGATGTTTCAAAACATGCACAAGATTAAACTATGTCCTCCACCTCCTGAGTGCTGGAACAGCGGAGTGACGCCTTGCCTGGGTAGAACTTTTTAATCATTCTGAACAGTACTATCAGGTGGTTATGAAGATTTTCTTTGTCTAGAATACCTTAAAATGACGAGAAAAACTCCAAATTTTTAATCAAATTAAAAATTGTTTTTAATGCAGCATTATTGAACAAACACAACTGGCACCAATGCTAACACAAATCTTATGAAATGTACTCCATCTACCTCCAGACCGTCTGCTTCAGACAGGAAAGTTAAATGTGATTAATCTTTCTTTTGAAGAGCTGTTTTGAGCTGGCAGGTGGGTCTGGGTGGAGGTCCAGGGACATCCAGAGCTGAAGGAGCGAGTGGCACTTTACGTTTCCTGAATGAATTACTTAGATATTTTCTAACACAAGATCCTTTTTTATTTCCCATTATGAATCCACAGCCAGTCAAATCTTTCTCTTGAAAGTTGAAAGTGGTCTGTTGTTGTTGTTTGTCTGAGAAGAGCCATAATTCCATGTTATGTTACAGAACTAGACAAGTAGAGTAACTGAACACCTTGTAGAGGACAGGCACTATTTCCATATAAGCTGATTGCAATCTCATTGACTCCCTGTCATGTGGCAACTATGTGAGTTTCAATGCCACTTCCCAATTCTGGCCTCTGAGGGTAGTGTACACACACACACACACACACACACATACACACACACTCACACATACACACACACTCACACACACACGCGTGCGCACACGCACACACGCACGCACATGCACACGCACGCGCGCACACACACACACACACACTTAAAAAAACTTCATTCTTTGTGAATTTCACATCAAGCACCCTAATCCCACTCATTTCCCTTGCAGCCTACCCTCAAAAGAAAAGAAAAGAAAAAACAAACTGCCATCACCACCACCACCAACAAAAAACTCTTCTTGCCATGGAAGCTGCAGTGTGTCATGGTGTGTCACACAGTGTACACTTTTACTCAAAC
Organism: Lophiomys imhausi; assembly: GCA_907164525.1. Lineage (NCBI taxonomy): Eukaryota > Metazoa > Chordata > Mammalia > Rodentia > Muridae > Lophiomys > Lophiomys imhausi. Next base: position 426,712 of record CAJQZJ010000465.1, on the reverse strand, counting down.
ACCTTGACCTGCGAATATTCATTGCAATGAGTCCCTGGTCTGTTTCAAGGCCTTTGGCCTCTGTTACACTATACTGGATCCTCATGGGGACTCCTCTTAGATACCGTCTTGTGATTTCCTTAGGCGCTAGACACACACGTGGTGCTTATGCATGCATGCAGAAAGCGCTCATACTTGTGAAATAAATCTAAATAAATTTAAAGTACGCTTATGTATCTAGTATCAGTCTTGTGTATCATATATGCAACTTCATATTTTATAGAAACTTGTTTATTTTAAAGTATTTCCTCACTATTGTGAATGTTTCTGTTTTAATAAATGCTTTTCGTGCAAATTTGAATATCTTTTATTAGCTGCTTTATATGTGAAATTGAAGAGCCTATAATAATGATTATAGTCCTGTCCCTGAGAAAGAGACAGCTTCTTAATATGTGTTGAACAAAGAAAAACACTCTTTCATTCCAGCCCCTGCCAATCCAGTCTACTCTGCAAAAATAGCTACTACGAAAAGCAACTGTATTGCCTCTCTCCCCCCACTTTCCTATGAAATAACATTACATGTATGAAATGAATAAGATTCAACTTTATATAAGTAAATCACACCAAATGGATTGTTCCATAACATTTTAAAATTTCAAAGTATGCCGGGTGGTGGTGGTGCATGCCTTTAATCCCAGCACTTGGGAGGCAGAGGCAGGTAGATTGTTGTGAGTTTGAGGCCAGCCTGGTTTACAAAGTGAGTTTAGGACAGCCAGGGCTGTTACACAGAGAAACCCTGTCTTGAAAAACCAAAAAAAAAATTTTTTTTTCAAAGTGTATTCTGAATATATTTTTACATCAATCAATTTTTTCCTTTTCCTTCTTTTATTTGCTGCAATATGTTCCAAACAGTTATAACTTAAGACTGCAGTGCCCCCTCCCCTCTCCGCAGTTCATATACTGAAGGTTGGTCCTTACCTAGTGGTGCTGTTTTGGAAGATGCTGGAAACCTTAAGAGACAGGGCCCAGATGGAGGAAGTAGGTCGCTAAGTGATGTGTATGTGTGTGTGTGTGTGTGTGTGTGTGTGTGTGTTCCTACCATGGCCCAGAAACAATGGAGCAGATGATCACGCACTGAAAACAGTCTAAAATAAATAATTTCTCCCTTTCAGTGGTTTGTGTCAGGTGTTTGTCATTTCTCTGACCCTCCACAAAATGTGGATGAACTGTAGCTGGTCTGAATAGTGCCCATCAGTGGGCATTGCTCAGTGGACATTGCTACAGTTTGAAAGTCTCTGTCTTCTGAGTAACTTACGTTGAAGATCTCATGTTGTGATGTTTCTAGGTTGGGCTTTGCTGACATGATGATAGGATGAGTTGTGTCCTTTTGAGAGGTTGTCACTTGTAGAGGCTTGCTGGGGTCCCCAGCTTTTTTGTTCTTCAGATTCACAAGGGAAGACACAGCATTCTTTGCTTCCAGAGGCTGAAGCTTCAAGACTGGATTTTGGAGACACACAGAGTGTGTATTACCAGATTTCAAACATGTCAATTGCCTCTCTTTAAGATGTCTCTGCCTTCAGAATATTCTGGTAAACACATCTATATGGTTTATAAATGAGCAAGTCTGCATTTGTTTTGTTTTACTGTTTTTTTTTTTTTTTCTGATATGGCTTTGCTCTGAAGCTCAAAATGGCCTCTAACTTGGGATCTCCCTGCCTCTGCCTTTTGAATGCTGGGCTCATAGGTGTGTGCCACACTCCTGGTTCAGTCTGTGGTACTCTGATGTAACAACACAACTGGGTGGAGATAATGGTAATTTTTGTCATTGCAGGTAGATCTAAAAATCATATCCCATATATTTATTTCTGCAAATGTTACCATAGAACTCAATGGGTGTTTATCACTTTAGAGAGTGATGTTGATACTTGGTGAGACAATAAAGAAAAAAGAATGTTTCCTAACTCCACTAGATTTCAGCCTATATGTGGAAACATATTGACCTCTTCACAGTCTACTTTTGAAATCCTAATGGACAGAACACCTGGTAACCTTAGGGAATCAGGAAGGGATTTATGGAAGAGCAACAAAGGAGCCATGTCTTGAAAAATAAGTGAGACTTAGCCACAGCAAACTAAAGATTCTCCTTTTTTGAAATTATTTATTTATTTCTTCAAGTTACATCTCAATCACAATCCCCTCCCTACTCCCCCCTTCAGTCCCACCCTTCCACCGTCCTCCCTCTCAAACCCCCCATCCTCTACCTTTTTTTTTAGTTTAAGGTATTTCTTTTTCCCCCCCAACAGCTCTCCCTTTCAGTCCAACAAATGGTTCTTTCTCTTATAACTATAAATATAATACAAAACAACAGAAATAAATAGGCCACAATTATGAGAGTTATATGGCTTAGCATACATTCCCAATGTCCAGTCCATATGTATTTGGCACCTGACTTTAACATTCTACTATCTAACCATCTCCATGAGTTTAAGGTTCTATATCTAACTCAGCTTTCATACTAACTTGCCTCACAATATTAAAAATATCTTCTTAGATCCAGAACACCCCCTTGATTCCTAAACAACTCAAAATTTAACTATGAGACTCTAGCTATCTATTCTTCAACCACCTCAGAGACCTGAGAGGGATAAATATATCTGATTATATAGGAAGTGCAGGGCCTGCAGCTTCCAAAACTAAGAAATGACATACCAGTGGCTGCCTGGACAGTTCCCATTTTCTCTCCACACATTACAGCATCAATCTCCAGCTGTTTGGCCCCATTTCTCTGACAGACATTGATTGTAGAGCAGGAATTATGAAGGACTTACCTACCCTGTCTTGGCAGAGCTAGGCTGTCGACTTACCTGCTTCCAAGTTTTGTCCTTTTTGGACAGCATTCTGTCTACCATTGGAGCAAGGGGTTTTTCCTGCGAAGAGACAGGCTTGCCACCAATTCAAACATCTCCCACTGGAGTTTCTTCGATGCTCATCTTCTACTTGGAGTAGAATAGGGGGTGCTGTCAGGAGCTGAAATGTCTCGATATCAAAAAATCTTAAGTTAAGAAAACATCTTTGAATGCCATATTCTGCAGATCTCTTGAGGGTTTTGAAGATGCCCTATCTATCTCTTATATTTAGATAAGCAAATGTTGCTTGTCTCTTAGCAACTTGATTTCTGTGTACTTCGGAAATTACTGTGATAGACTGTCATAGTAACTAACAAAATGACATGCTTGCATGACTATAAGTTTCCATTTCTTAATTATCCTAAACAGTTTATGACGGTTGGTAGCAAGAGGCCAAAACTTTGTATTTCATTTTTAAGCATTACTAGGTACAATACCTTTGAGAAGTGTTACCCTTAATTTTGTATCAATATACAAAGATCAATACCACTGTGGCAAAATATAATCTTAATTTTGTATCAATATACAAAGATCAATACCTATGTAGTCCAATACAATCTTAATTTTGCATCAATATACAAGGGTCAATACCATTGTGGCCAAATATAATCTTAATTTTGTATCAATATACAAAGATCAGTACTGATGTAGTCCAACACAACCTTACTTTTGCATTAATATACAATGATCAAAACCAATTTAGCCAAATATAATACTAATTTTGTATCAATATACAAAGGTATGAGGCCATATTCAATAATCTGTCCTTTTTCTTGATCTTTCCTGTACTATGTCTATGTCCCATTTTTTTCTCAAGTCTGTGCATTCCTACATAGGAGAGAAAGAAGGATACAGAAAAGAAACAGAGAGAAGTCCCTGGGTCTAACCTCCAAAACCCATATAACAAGACCATTTAACAGCTTATAGTCTCTTCCCCTAAATAAAAAAATTTTCTATTATACATCAAATAACCAAAGTGGGGGGGACACCCTCCCCACCTTCTGGGGATGGGACGTTGTTTTCTTAAAATGACTTCCTGCTGATTTGGGATGTAGTAAACCTGTTTGGGGCCCAAATAAGAATGGAAAAATGGTTAAAAATCTTAATAGAATCATTTGATGTTCAGTCCTTTTGTGCTCAGCTATTTAGATGTCCTAAGAAGTTTGTAGACAGAAGATGATCTTCAGGGCTTTACTGAAGTTCTCGCTGGAGCAGTCTGGGGAGCTGAACAAAATCTTAGTGATTTTGAGTTGTTGTGTTTGTAGACTTTTGAGGAAACAGCTATTGAGGAAGTCTGCAAGGCTGGATCGTCTGGGCAACTCATCTTCTTTGGTGTCTGATTTGTTCTTTGCTGAGGTTTCTGTTGTCCAGTTGTCCCTGGATTCCTTGAATGGATGCTTTAAATCTCCTGAAAGATAAGAACAGAGCCCTGCCCTAATCCTAACTCTGGGACAATTACCTTTTTTGGCGGGGGGGTCAGCTAATATTTTCCTGGAGCAAAATTAGTTTTTTTGACAATATATAAAGTATTACCTTTCAATCTGGATTAAAGAAGAAATAATTTTGATATTTTGGAGCTAAACAAACCTTTAGTGTATATATTTTGAGATCTCAAAGGACAATTTGTTTGAATTGTAGCATGCCTTTTGTAAGTAGCTTTTAAACTTAAATCCTTCCAAATCCTATGTACCTGTCTGTGCATTCCAAGTATTGGGATCAAAGACATGTGTTTCTCAAGTGATGGGGTTAAAGATGTGCTCCACCACCCCTGGATCAAAGCTCTTCTCTATTTACAGCTTGTTTTGTATCAGGCTGACCCTGAGCTCTGAGATCTGCCTGTTTCTAGTGTGTTGGGAATAAGGGTGTATTCTTCTTGAATGATGGGATTAAGGGTGGGCACCATCACCGCCCTGTTCCTTGTAACTCTAGAATTTATAAGACAACTAACTCTATAGTGATCCTCCTGTCTCTGCTGGAGGTAAAGACATGGGCTAACACCACACCTTTCATGTATTTTACCTTAGTTCTAAGTTTTTTCAGCTCTTGGATGTTTGTAAAACTAGGTGGAACAGCTGTAACCTTTAATTTATTTATAGTGTTTTAAACCTGTTACCTGCTTTTTAATGCCAAACCATGGAACTATCCTATACCTCTATATATACATATATATATAAAAAGAACTTTTAAGCTGCTATCAAGTTTGTGTAGTCTATGTGGCCACCTGCAGTCTAACATTCTAATCTGAAATTAAGGCCATTTTCCTTTCATGCCAGTAAGGCAAGTATACCTTTGGTAAATTTTAGTTTGAAGATTTTATATTGTATTTTTATTATATTTTTAAGCTTATTAACTCTTTTCTTAAAAAAGTATTATTTACTTCAAGAATATAGTTTCCTTCCTCCTCCCCTCCTGGCCCCTCCCTTTCTCTCTCCTTCCCTCCCTCTCTCCTTCCCTCCCTCCCTCCTTGTTCCTCTACTTGGTACTCTCCTTCTCCTCAGATGAGGTGGGCCCTCACATATCATACTTCCTCAGATCTTGCGTCATGTGAGGGCCAAGAGCTTCCACTTGTACTGGAGCTTGATAAGGCACACCATCTAGGGTGTGGTGTTCCACTAACCTGCAGCAGATTCCATGACTCACTGGTGGGTAGAATTTTTCCTAGGATAGATATGCTAGGTTCCTATCTATTTGGGTGTGTGGGTTGTAGGATAGTTATCCTGTGATGTATGGTTAATATCCATTTATAAGGGAATACATACCATGTTTATCTTTCTGGGACTGTGTCAGCTCACTTAGGATGAATTTTTCCATCCATTTGGTTTTGAATTGCATGATTTCCTCATTTCTGATAGCTGTGTAGTATTCCATTGTGTAAATGTACCACATTTTTTTTTTAATCCATTCTTCAGTTGATGGACATCTGGGTTGTTTCCAGTTTCTGGCTATTACAAATAAAGCTGCTATGAACATTGTTGAGGTAATGTCCTTGTGGTTTCATTTTGAATCTTTTGAATATATGCCCAAGAGGGGTATGGCTGGGTCTTGAAATAGATTTATTCCCAATTTTCTAAGATATCTCCAGATTGATTTCCAAAGTGGTTGCACAGGTTTGCAGTCCCACCAGCAATGGGGGCTGTTCCCCTTTCTCCACATCCTCTCCAGCATGTGCTATCATTTGAGTTTTTGATCTTAGCCATTCTGACAGGTGTTAGATGGAATCTCAGAGTTGTTTTAAGTTGCATTTCCCCGATGACCAAAGTTGTTGAACATTTCCTCAAATGCCTCTCAGCCTTTAGAGA
>CAJQZJ010000465.1:379751-410528 GCA_907164525.1 Lophiomys imhausi | reverse complement strand
ATATTTTCTGGTCCATGGAGGTGGGACTCTTCTTTTTCTTCTATTCCCATTATTCTGAGATTCCGTCTTTTCATTGTGTCCTTGATTTCCTGAAGGTTTTGTGTCAGGACTTTTTTACATTTGACATTTTCTTTGACAGATGTATCAATTTCTTCAATTTTATCCTCTGAGCCTGAAATTCTTTCTTCCATCTCTTGTATTCTGTTGGTGATGCTAGTGTCTGTAGTTCCGATTCTTTTCTTAAGGTTTTTCAGTTCTATTGATTTCTAGGATTGGATTTTCTTCATTGCTTCAACTTCCCTTTTCAGGTCTTCCATTCCTTTAAGTGCTTTATTCATTTCCATCACCTCCTTTGCAGTACTGTGTTGTTGCTCCCTGAGGTATTTGATTTCCTTCCTTAGGCTTTATATTATTAATATAATGGTAGAATTAAGGTCATTTTCCTTTGTTTCAATCGTGTTCGACTGTCCAGAGTTGTCTGTAGCATTATTGCTAGGATCTGGAGACATCCTATTGTTTTGGGTATTTTTTACCATGTTCTTGTGCTGATCTTTTGTCATCTGACTGACCCAGGTTTTGTCTGTTTCTTTTGTCAGCTGACCTTGGTGCTCAGGAAAATTCCCTGCCCTGGGGGTTGGTTGATCCTGAGATCCTGGAGTTTACCTCCAGATGGCAGGCAGGTTCCTGTAATAGACTGACTGGCTCTGGGAGAGGAGGGTGGCTGCTGCTCTCCTCAACTGCTTGTGACCCATTTGGACCAATATAGAGGGGATTGGAGTGGGGAGAGGGCTAGCCTCTGAGGACCTGAGTGCTGGCAGGTCTCCTCAGAAAGGCTGGTAGAGCTGTGGTTGGGTCTGTGTTCTCCTCTCACTGACCCAGTCGTTCTGGCTCCCCAGCTAGGCTGACAGTGCAGGCAGGGAGCTCCACCCACCATGCGTACTGGCCTCAGTGTGCCTGTTGCTGACTGCCTCAGATGCTTGGGTGTTAGGGTGAATGACCCAGCCGCCCCAGTATTTGTGGAGAACACACAGTCGCGGGCTCTGTTTGCAGGCAGTCTTGGCTCCTAATTGCTTTGATGTGATTGGGTTAGGTCTCTGCCTCTCCACTACAGTGCACACTGTGCCACCATGTTGGAAACTTGGGAGAAAAAAATCTCACTTACCTTTGCTCTTGTTGTGAGGCTGCTTTTCCCTCTTGGGTGTATAGGTCTGAGTGCAGGCTGGATATCAGGCAGACAGGTGGGGCTGCTGGTCTGTGACTGAGGACTTGGGCTCGATCTGCTTCTGGGCTAAATCTCCTCTAGCCGGAGCTCCTCTCCAGACTGGTGATGGAGCTGGCTGATCTCAGGGTGGTGTTCCTGGGAACTGCTTGGTGACCGGTCTCAATGTTCGCTGTGGGAATTCAGATACCATCTGTGTTTCACTGTCATCTAGGGGACCTCACATTCACTCCACAGTGACTAATCTCATTCACCTACTACTCACTATGCACTGCTCTATGGTTGGCGCCATCTTGGATCCTAAAGCTTCTTTAGAGATATTATGCTATAGGTACAGAAGTGGTAGTCTTATTTCAGGCTTGGGAGCCAAGAAATAGACACAGCAGGCTTGAGTGGGGTCTGTACAGGACACACATCCAAATAGTGGCAAGGGAGGGTGGATTTCAGTTCAATGGCCTGAGCAGAAGCAATTGAGGAAGGGAAAGTGTTTCCAGGAATGATAAATAATGGTATTTGGCTACAGCAGAAGATTTGTGTAAAAAGAAAAAAAAATCAAGGAAGGAAAGGAAGATTAAGGCCAAGTCAATAAGGTCTTCAATTTTTGGCAAACCTTTTGGCTATTCTCAGGGCTGGAGAACATTTATGGATTAGAAATTGGCAGTCATGTTATAGAAACAAGGTAGAATATTCTGGAGAGTGTTTTTGTATTATAGGAATATATATATATATATATATATATATATATATATATATATATATATATATATATATATATATATTAACTGCATGCACATTCTTAAAATATTTTAGACAAAATTTGTTAAAAATTGCCTTACATTTAAAGGTAAATAGTAACCCTTTGGTGATTAATTATCTAGTGATTTTGCAAGAAATATTTAAAGTTCTCACAGATAGATAGATAGATAGATAGATAGATAGATAGATAGAGGGAGAGAGAGAGAGAGAGAGAGAGATCATTAAATTTTTTCTGGCTGCATGAAAGTGAGTTGAGGGTAGCATTGGAAGCAAGGTGAATAGCTAGGAGGCTATGGCAATGGACCATGGTAACATGGGGAAGGTCAGGAGGTTTGCGAGGATGTGGTGGGAGCTTGCTTAGAGAAGATAGGAGCAGTGTCACAGATGTTTCCAGAAGAGTGAGTTGAGGGCCTGGGCAGAGAGACAGTGGGGAGGATTATGTATTGACTTCATTGACAGTTTCATACTGGTTTGCTCAGAAGTAAAAATATTAGTTCTGTCATATCAGTATTATTTTCTCAAAAATTGTACTTTATAGAATTGTTTTGAGATTTTTTCTTTTTTTAATTATTACTATTATGATTTATTAAGTTATTTATTTACTTTACATCCTGATCACAGCTTCCCTTCCCTCCTCTTCTCCCAGTCCTCAACCTCCAACCTTATTTCCTCAGAAGAAGGAGGCCTACCATGGATATTAACCAGTCTAGACATAGCAAATTGCAACAAGACTGTAACCGAACTTTTAAATTATTATTTAACACTTATTTATTTATTACTAAATTTACTTATAACAAACACCAACAATTTCTTAACTATTAATCCTATAAATTCCTACAACCCCTTTAACCTATCCACTAAACCTATTGATAATTATATTTCTAACCTTTTAGAATGATACAGTCTCTGGGGCAGGTCCTCAGTCGTCAAGAACACAGTCTTTGTTGTAGATTCTTTAACGCACTTAGCAGTCCTTCTTCTGGATCTCTCAGATGCAGGTTCGTCAGGGTAAGTTGGTTATTGCAGTCTCACCTTAAATAAGGTTTCATGCTTTCTTCTCTGTGGGAGACCCCAGCCGTCTGCAGGCCAACTTACTTCTTTTGAATCAGGAACTCAGCTGCTCTGTCTCAGTCCTTAAAGCCGGGCACAGTTTCCCCTAGGCCACTGATCGGACAGATCAAACCCCTCCAGGCAAAAGCTGAGCCACAGGGTCCAGTCCTTGGCCTTTTGGTGTCTTGCTCAGGCTTTCTTTGCTCACCGGCTTCTTTCTGCTTCAGGGAGAGAGCTGACCATCAATGGCCAGCCCTTTTTTCAGCAGGACTCTTGGAGCTCTCTAGCATCAGGGGCCTCTTCCCTTTCTGGGCTCCATGCACTGTCCTTAAATAGGAGGAAATCTGTTTCAGCTTAATTTGGACTCCGCCCATTTAGCAGCTGAAAACAATGTCAGGCCAGATACTTTGTTTCTTCAAGTCTATTGAGTCTTTCCTGTTTTTCCTGACTTCAACCTTGTTTTTCAGTCTATTAAGTCTTTCCTGTTTTTCCTGACTTCATGCTGATAATGCTCTTCATGCCCCGAATTAAGAGACAGTATCAGAAACTCCTATATATTTTCTAAATCTAATTTATCTAACCCCTACACAAGACTATTGAGCATCTTCCCCTATTGAGGCTAGACAAGGCAGCCCAGTTGGGGGAAAAGAATCCAAAGGCAGGCAACAGAGTCAGAATCAGCCCTTGTACCTACTGTTAGGAGTCCCACATGACCAAGCTGCACAACTGTTACGTATGTGCAGATGGCCTAGGTCTGCTCCATGCATGCTCTCTGGTTGTTGGTTGAGTCTCTGTGAGCCCCGGTGGGTCCAGGTTACTTGATTCTGTGGGTTTTCTTGTGGTGTCTTGACCTCTCTGGGTTCTTCAATTCTTCCTTCCTCTCTTCCACAAGATTCCCCAAGCTCTGCCTAATGTTTGGCTGTGAGTCTCTGCGTTTATTTCCATCAGTTGCTGAGTGAAACCTCTCTGATGAGAAGTTATGCTAGGCTCCTGTCTGCAAGTACAGCAGAATATTGTTAATAGTGTCAGGGCTGGGCTTCATCTCATGGTCTCAAGCTGGGCCAGTCATTGGTTGGCCATTCCCTTATTTTCTGCTCCATCTCTTACCTCTAAATATTTTGCAGGCAGGACAAATTGTGAGTCCAAGGTTTTATGGCTGGGTTGGTGTCCTAATCCCTCCATTGGAAGTTTTGCCTGGTTACTGGAGATGGCCAGTTCAGGCTCCATATCCCCCATTGCTAAGAGTCTTAATTAGGTCACCCTCATAGATCCCTGGGAGTTTCCATTGTCCTAGGTTTCTAGCTTGTCCCAGAGATGTGGCCCCTATTCCATTTCTCTCTCCAAGTACTCTTTCTCTCCATCCTTCACACACCTAATCTCTCTTGTACTCCCCCATTTCCTCCCCCACCCAGTCCCCTCCTTCCATCCACCCCTGATATCTAATCTATTTCCCTTCTCAGTGAGATTCAAGCATGCTATCCTTGTTACTTTGGTCTGTGTATTGTAGCATGGTTATCCTGTACTTTAGGACTAATATTCACTTATAAGTGAGTATATAATATGTCTGATCTTGTCTGATCTGAGAAGGTAAGCAGAGTTGGGCCTAGTTAGTACTTGGATGGGAGATGGTCTGAGATTCTTTTTTTATTGACTATTTTAATATTTAATAAAAATTTAAAGCTTTTTTTTTTTAAACAGAATCCCCAGAATTTAGGATGTAAGATTTTACTTTGTACCTCAGGCATCACTCTTAAGGAGATTCTTCCAGGTTTGGGTAGCATTAGCCCATGTAAGATAGAAGGACTCAGATCCTTCATGTTGATGTGCCTTCCTATTGGGGCTGCTCTGAGATTCCTGTCACACCTGGGTCACCACTATAATTAGGTTTTATCTAGTAGAGAGTGGTACAAGACCTTAGCAGTGCATTCTAACTCTCTGGCTCCCAGACCCAGAAGGTTTTTGCCCATAACACATTGGTGAGTCATAAGGCTACAATCTGCCAACTAATCTGAAAAGTATAGTTTGGCCACGAATCCAGTATGATTTGTTTTCTATAGATGATTAAAGGAGCCAGTTTTTGTGGCTATAACTTTGATTCCTGGTTAAAGTTACCAATTCAGGCAAGTGTACTACACGGGCAAGAATATCCTGAATTAATCAAATTGGTCCTCATTCTGAAGCAACTATCTAGCTGGCAAGCCAGTCAGCCTTAGCAAGCACTGAATTGAGAACCCGCTTCTCTTCTCAATGTCCTGACATGGTGTACTGGTTGGGTTTTTGTCAACTTGACACTAACTGCTAAAGTCATCTGGGGAAGAGTAAACCTCTTCTTAGAAAATGCCTCCATCAGACCTACCTGAAGGCAAGTTTGTAGGGCATTTTCTTGATTACCTATTGATATGGAGGGCCCAGTCTACTGTGGATGGTGTTATCCCTGGGCAGATGGTCTTTGACTGTATAAAAATGGAAGCCAAATCAGTCAAGAGAGCAAGCCAGTAACCATCATTCCTCCACTCTTTGTTTCAGGTTCTACCTGTTGATTCCCTTGCCCAAGTTCCTGCCCTGACTTCCCTTAGTGATGGAGTGGGGCCTGGGATGTGCTAAGCCACATCAACCCTTTAATTGACATGTTTCTCTTGATGTTTATCACTGAAGTAGCATAGCAAGCTAATATGGATTGTGGGGATTTGGACATTGTGTGGTCACGAGCAACACTCTGAAAGCTATTCTGCTTGCCTACTGATTCTCCCTTCCCCCTCTCATAGTCAGCTCTTGTCAGTTAATGATTGGGAAACCTAAGTGTTCTTTGACTTAGGAAATTTCTTCCTTGATTTATATCAATATAATTTGCGTTGTCTAGAAAAGTAGCATATTTCACATGTGAGGCCCCATACGCCTCTACAATTAGGGCCCCACTTTCTTTGCTTTCTCAAAATCATATGCTTTTATTTTCTTTCTTCTTTTAATGAAAAAATCTTAAGGCAGGTTTTCATGACCTAGTCCAGGCTGGCCTCAAACTCACAGTCCTCCTGCCTCAGACCCCCTCAAAGATGGGATTACAGGTGTGTGCCACTACACATGGCTTAAGACATAGCATATTAACTAGAAAAGCAGAACTAACAAGGAGCAAAAGACAAGTGCATATGAAATATCAGGGGACTGAGTAGGCACCATCCCCTGTTGAGAGCAGCTGGCAAGTGATGGGCTGCATGATGATAGGACCCTTCTAAACACAGTGTTTAAACACATAAACGTGCGGATTACTGCTTTTATTTCTTCTGTGGTTGCCTTTATGCGTTCCCCTCACTTTCTGTGAAGGATGTGTCGGTTCACATCTAATTTGCTTCTTCCCTATTCAGCTTCCATTATCCTTATGCAAATGTCAATGCTTAATTATTGCTCATGCTTCTGTTGCCTGAAGTCTAATAGCAGCTACCCAGGTATTGTATGGGGAGGTACCAGGAGATTTTATTCTTCTCCAAGAAGCCTTACTCAGATCACTACATTTGATATGTACTATTGTTGAATATGTCACAGGGGAGAATCTCTGCCTTTGCATGCTTATTCTCTGAAAGATCAAACACGAATGCAAAAAGATACAAAAAAAATGCATGTAGCTGGAACCATCCTTTGTCATGTGAATTCAGTTCCAGGCTGTGGCATGACAAGTCTCACAGGTAGATCCAGGAAGAGGCCATCTTAGAAGCTGGCTCTATCTCTAGTCATCGAAATGCTAGAGCCCCACAGGAGTACTCTCAACTAAACACGACACGCATTCTCCCGTGCAGCTAAAGCCATTTTTCCTTTCAGCACCATTGCTTTGGCATCCATGTTGCCCCTGTCATGCCCCCCTCTTACATTGGTGTCCTCAGCACACATAGTAGACTCTCAGCTAGTATTTGTTAAAGGAATAGTGGCTTTCTTCAGCCCAGCATTCTCTGTCGCCATCAATTGCCTATTAACTGTGGAGCCTTCACTCAGGCAGAGCCCTTTCTGCTCTAGGTGTCTGCTGGTCTCTCTTTCTGTCATTCCTGTAAGGTCTTCATTCACCACACCACTCCGTACCTCCATCTTCCTCGGAAGGATATGAGCTACTTGGGGTCCAAGAGAGGATTGGGTTGTCACTGGCTATCTTATGCCTGACACGCTGCCAAATGCTTGACATTAACTCACACAAAAAGTACAAATACAGAGGACAGTAGGATGTCCTTGGTATTCCATCAGTTGGTTCCCGTCCCAGTAGATCCATTTGCTTGAGGAAACTATTGGCTGCAAAAATTTTCTTGGTGAATAAGAGCTAAACCCAGGGTGCTGTGTACCCATAAAGGGTGTTTTCATTATATTCGGTGAGTCATCCTTCTTTTCTTTCTTATAATAATACACTGAGCCAGTTAAGCAGAAGTAAATGCCCATGTCAGTGAGTTCACCCCTTCTCCAAGGAATGGGAGACATATGTGGCTGGCTTCCCAACTTTCCTGACTCTTGAGCCTACCAGAAAAAGGTGTTTACCAATTGGATTGCTCTAGAGTTTCTTTTGAGAATTTCCCCAGTTGCAACTTCTAGCTACCAAAGGTTTTCTTTTTTTTTTTCCATTTTCTTTTTTTTAATTAATTAATTTATTGCTTCAGGTTACATCTCCATCACACAGTCCTCTTTCCACCCCTCCCAGTCCCACCCTCCCACCCTCTATCCCTTAACCCTTCCATCCCACTCCTCTGGAGTGAAGTGTCCCTACATAACAGTCTCTCACCCCAGTTCAGCAAGTCATATGAGGGCCAAGAGCCTCCTCATACACTGGGGCCTACAAGGCAGCACCACCAGGGCAAAGTGTCTCATTGACAGGGAGAAAAAAAAAGTCTATGTCCATGTTCCCTTTGGTGCGTTGGTTGTACTATAGATATCCTGTAATATATGGCTAAAATCCAACTATAAGTGAATAGATGCCATGTGCATCCTTCTGAGTCTGGGTTAGCTCACTCAGGATGAGCTTTTCTAGTTCCATCCATTTGGCTGCAAATTGCATGATTTCCTTGTTTCTGATAGCTGAGTAGTATTCCATTGTGTAGTCGGTTGAGGGACATCTGGGTTGTTTCCAGTTTCTAGCTATTACAAATAAGGCTTAATACCAACACAATTCTTTATAGACCTGGAAAAGCTATTCTCAATTTCATATGGAACAAAAAAAAACCCCAACCCAGAATAGCTAAATCAATCCTGTAAAAAAAAAAACACCTGGAGGTATCATCATCCCAGATTTCAAGCTCTACTACAGAGCAATAGTAATAAAAACAGCATGGTACTGGTATAGAAACAGACCAATGGATCAATGGAATCAAATTGAAGACCCAGAAATGAACCCACACACCTATGGTCATTTAATTTTTGACAAAGAAGCTACCAAAGGTTTTGGTAGAAGGTTGAAGCTACAAAAGCTACAAATAACCCCAAATTTAGATTCCCATTACAGCTCAGTGCAGGCATATATCATATTCCACTAATCAGGGCATACCTCATGAGTGAGGTGGAAGAAAACTCCTGCAAAGGCAGTCCTATGCAGGAGAACATGGCAGGTGGTGAGTATAGGAGGAAGTAAGGGTTCATCAGAGGTTCAGTCTCTACACCCATACCAGTGGGCACAGCTGGCGTGGCTATGCTGTGCTTACTCCTACAGGTAGACTTGTCTATCTTGAATTTTTGCCCTTTCAGCACTACTTGGGAATTTTTTTCATAATTTCATAAAGTTTCTTCTTGTTTCAACCAGGCCAGTAGAGGTCAATATTTGCAACTCACTTCTTATTCAACACTCACAATGATCCCATTATTTAAATATCCATTTCCAGAGAAATGTTTTTTAATTATTCCCAGGAAAGCTCCTGGTCATGGTACTTAGAACACTATTCTGTCTAAAACTTTGCCCATTGCCCTAAATTCTGTTGTGTTTCTATGTCCCTTACCTCCCACTTAGGACACAATTTAACCAATGCAGGGCATCAGTAGGAACAAAGGCTGCGTTTGAGTCTTGGCTTGCTTCTTATTAGTCATGTGACCTTGGACAGTTTGCTTTTCTGAGCCCTTAGAAGGTATGATAGAACCGTGAAGAACCGTTAGAATGAAGAGAGAAAAATAAACCAGGTATGGTAGCAGGCACATGTCATCCCAGTCTTCTGAAGGTGGAGACAGGAGATCACAAATTCAAGGCCTACCTGACTAGCTATGTAGTGATCTTCTTGAGTCTAGATTGAGCTACATGAGACCCTATCTCAAAAGTAGTGGGGAGTTGTAGAATAGATAATCTCTTGTACAGTGACTTCCATTGAATGAGACTTGTATGGAAGAACCCTTGCTGGTTTCTTTCAGTGAACTTTGAAAGACACCAATAGCCAGTCACTTAGAGTAGCAATGTGGCTATTCTCTCTCTCTTTTTAATTGGGTTAAGCTGCCCTACTAAGACTTTATCACAGTTCCCTACTGAAGACAATGCCTAGTGTATGAGTTATCCCATGCTTACCTGGGAATTGAAGATTTTTGCTTACCTGATCCTATCCAGCATGAGTCTAGCCTTGTCTCTCACAATCTGCTTGCAAGAGCATTTTGCTTTCCTAGATGAACCAACCCCCTGCCTCCCATTTTACATTCTTATACTAGCCTTCCCTCTTCCTCTCTGCCAAGTCAAATCAAACCTTTCTGTTAAATCATGTTTGAGTATCATTTTGTGTCTATAGCATGTACATATAGTACATACCTACATACATGTAACATGTATGTGTATATTCTATATGCTCAGCTCAAGATATGACCCAATAAACACTCTGATTCCTCAACTGACTAATTTTAACACTACTCAAGGTAAACTCATTACTCTTAATAACCGACATTTATAAGTTACTGTTCAGGGTCTTCCTGTCTACCAGAGGCATGTTTTCCAGGGAACTTCTTGCACGATCCTCACAACAGCTCAATGTGATAGGTATGGTATTTTATCCGTTTTGAAGGACTTACCTACCCTGTCTTGGCAAAGCTAGGCTGTCGACTTACCTGCTTCCAGGTTTTGTCCTTTTTGGACAGCATTCTGTCTACAGTTGGAGCAAGGGGCTTTTCCTACCAAGAGATAAGCTTGCGACTAATTCAGTCATCTCCCACTGGAGATTCTTCGATGCTCATCTTCTACTTGGAGGAGAATAGGAGGTGCTGTCAGGAGTTGCAAATGAGGAAAACCAAGCATAGGAAAGTTGACATTGAGCTCCTTTAATTTAGGTCAAAGTCACACAGCTAGGAAATGGCAAAGCTAGTGTTTAAACTCAGGCCTCCTCCTGCTAGGATTGTACTCCCTTAACTGTCTTACACTCCTGAAGGCAGAGGTCTTTTCAGACATCCTTCACATTGCTTCCCTTTACACTTGACAGAGATGTGATAAAAAGGGTGTTTTTTTTTGGAGGGGGGGTTGGATTATAGTAAACACAGATGAGGGTAAAATGAAGTGAGGCCCTGAGGCTTGATCATCTGGAGAGCTGGAGGCCACCATGTCACCAACACCCACACTGCCATCAGAACTGTATCCACCGGCTGAGTGCAGAGCAGGAAGGACCACAATTCTGCGGGAAGGCGACATGGCACAAACTGAGTGTGAGTCCTTCACCACTCCCTTTCCTGCCAATGATTGATGTCATTTTGATTGTGTTTATGACAAGCTCTTGCCTTTTGCCCCTGCTTCACAGAGTTTTGTTTGTAACCTTTAACAATATATATATATATATCTCATTTTTATTTTATGTGTATCGGTGTTTTGCTTGCCTATAGGTCTGTGGGGAGGGGTATCAGATCTTGGAGTTACAGACAGTTGTGAGCTGCCATGTGGGTGCTGGGAACTGAACCCTGGTCATCTGAAAGAGCATTCAGTGCTCTTAACTGCTGATCCAAGGATGTATAATCCTGGCTGGGAGTGTCCCTGAGAGGATGCCTCCAGGGACTCAGAATCTGAGGGTAAGGGCTTTAGTTCCAGCTCTATTGCTGTCTGAAGACTTCAACGACGCCATTAACTTCCTTGTCTGTAAAATAAAGGACAATGTCAGTAGCACATTGGCAATGGTTGAAAGAGTAAATGCAGAGCTTTGTTTGCTTAAGTGAAGGAATAGTTATTGCATTATTGCAAACATTAGAACCATTTTCACATGCATGATCTTTCAGATGAGAGCCTATCCCGTTAGCAGAAAAGGGAGTGACTTTCTTTCCGCTTTACCAGAGAAGAGAAAATGAATCCAGACTCCCTGTTGTCACTAAACTGAAATGCAGCATGGATGACTGCGGCATTTTATAAAATATGAAATAGCAACAGTCTGAGAGGGGGATTTTGAATTGAAATATGAACCACAGGCTTTATTTGCAGGCATGGGTAATGTGTATGAGAGCCCATTCTTTGGTTGTTTGGACCCAACCAGATGCTCTTTAGGACATGTACTTCCAAACAGTAATTATAAACCCTAACAGTCTGAATCATGTAATTATATTAATTTCCTCTAAGAAGGGTCTTGGTGGTTTTGTGTACATTTTTTCAAGGTTGTTTTCTCAAGTCTTTTTCATTTAATAATGCAAAGGACTATGAGAATTGACTCAATAGGAAAAGTTTACTTTAAAACATAAAATTTCAAAGTTGAAAGTGAAACCTTACCTCCTCTACATATTTTAGCTATTTCAGTTTTAGCATGGGAATAAACAACTATTTTTAAGAAGTCAGAATGAAATGGTTTTACTTTTAAATTTCAATTTAAAACAACCCCCTCAAATTAGTTAGGCTGTGCAATTTATACTAGCCTTTCCTTCTTGATAGTCAAAGGCCATTAAGCCTCTCTGAGGCATCACAAGTGTCCACTAGCATAATGAATAGCATCATGCACATTGCTCACTCAAGGAACTGACTTTAAATGAGGGACCCAAGGGGACCAGTTCTTGCCAAGGTTACTCCTTCTCAATAATATTAGTTCCTGTTTCTATGGAAACTGTCTGTCCTGTTTGGCTATTTGCATAAGATGCCTTTATATTTATTAAAATAGATTCAAATAGTTGAAACTAATAGTCACATTCTGCTTTGAAGAAAACTTCACACAGACATTTTCACAGATGAGTTAATAAACCAAAATATATTATGTGAAATTATGTTGATGTAAAATGCCAATTGCTACTGGAGACTTTTGAATTTCCACATGTTTTTAAAGTACCAACATCAAAATTCAAGGAGGGAAACAGTTGCTTAAAAAATCATTTAAAACAAATATAATAACGCATACAAAGAATGAATGAATATATGATTACATACATACATACATACATTCAAATATAGAATTACTAATGAATAAAAATGCATAATAGGTGTGCATAATTTATATATATATTTTTTAATAATTTATTTCTTCAAGTTACATCTCAATCACAATCCCCTCCCTACTCCCCCCTGCAGTCCCACTCTTCCACCCTCCTCCCACCTCCCACTCAACCCCCCCATCTCCTTCCCTTCTTTTTTTTTTTTTTTTTTTTAGTTTAAGGTATTTATTTTTTCCCCCCAACAGCTCTCCCTTTCAGTCCAAAAAACGGTTCTTTTTCTTATAACTATAAATACAATACAAAACAACAGAAATAAATAGGCCACAATTATGAGTTATATGGCTTAGCATACATTCCCAATGTCCAGTCCATAAGTATTTGGCACCTGACTTTAACATTCTACTATCTAACCATCTCCATGTGTTTAAAGTTCTATATCTAACTCAGCTTTCATACTAACTTGCTTCATAATTTTAAAAATATCTTCTTAGATCCAGAACACCCTCTTGATTCCTAAACAACTCAAAATTTAACTATGAGACTCTAGCTATCTATTCTTCAACCACCTCAGAGACCTGAGAGGGATAAATATATCTGATTATATAGGAAGTACAGGGCCTGCAGCTTCCAAAACTAAAAAATGACATACCAGTGGCTGCCTGGACAGTTCCCATTTTCTCTCCATACATTACAGCATCAATCTTCAGCCATTTGGCCCCATTTCTCTGACAGACATTGGTTGTAGAGCAGGAATTATGAAGGACTTACCTACCTTGTCTTGGCAGAGATAGGCTGTCGACTTATCTGCTTCCAAGTTTTGTCCTTTTTGGACAGAAGTCTGTCTACAGTTGAAGCAAGGGGTTTTTCTTGCCAAGAGAACGGCTTACCACCAGTTCAATCATCTCCCACTGGAGATTCTTCGATGCTCATCTTCTACTTGGAGTAGAATAGGGGGTGCTGTCAGGAGCTGACATGTCTCGATATCAAAAAGTCTTAAGTTAAGAAAACATCTTTGAATGCCATATTCTGCAGATCTCTTGAGGTTTTTGAAGATGCCCTATCTATCTCTTATATTTAGATAAGCAAATGTTGCTTGTCTCTTAGCAACTTGATTTCTGAGTAGCTTAGAAAATAACTGTGATAGACTGTCATAGTAACTAACAAAATGACACGTTTTCATGACTATTAGTTTCCGTTTCTTAATTATCCTAAACAGTTTATGTCGGTTGGTAGCGAGAGGTCAAAACTTGACATTTCATTTTTAAGTATTACTATGAACAATACCTTTAAGAAGGGTTACCCTTAATTTTGTATCAATATACAAAGATCAATACCAATGTGGCCAAATATAATCTTAATTTTGTATCAATATACAAAGATCAATACCGATGTAGCCCAATACAATCTTAATTTTACATTAATATACAAGGGTCAATACCATTGTGGCCAAATATAATCTTAATTTTGTATCAATATACAAAGATCAATACCGATGTAGCCCTATGCAATCTTAATTTTGCATTAATATATGATGATCAATGCCAATTTAGCCAAATATAATATTATTTATGTATCAGTATACAAAGGTATAAGGCTATATTCAATAATCTGTCCTTTTTTCTTGATCTTTCCTATACTATGTATATGTCCCATTTTTCTCAAGTCTGTTCACTCCTATATAGGAGAGAAAGGAGGATACAGAAAAGCAAAAGAGAGAAGTCCCTGGGTCTAACCTCCAAAACCCATTTAACAAGACCATTTAACAGCTTGTAGTCTCTTCCCCTAAATAACAAAATTTTCTATTATACATCAAATAACCAAGTGGGGGGGAACACCCTCCCCACCTTCTGGGGATGGGACATTGTTCTCTTAAAATGACGTCCTGCTGATTTGGGATGTAGTAAATTTGTTTGGGGCCCAAATAAGAATGGAAAAATGGTTAAAAATCTTAATAGAATCATTTGATGTTCAGTTCTTTTGTGTTCAGCTATTTAGATGTCCTAAGAAGTTCGTAGACAGAAGCTGATCTTTAGGGCTTTAGTGAAGTTCTCGCTGGAGCAGTCTGTGGAGCTGAACGATCTTAGTGATTTTGAGTTGTTGTGGTTGTAGACTTTTGAGGAAACAGCTATTGAGGAAGTCTGCAAGGCTGGATCATCTGGGCAACTCATCTTCTTTGGTGTCTGATTTGTTCTCTGCTGAGGTTTCTGTTGTCCAGTTGTCCCTGGATTCCTTGAATGGATGCTTTAAATCTCCTGGAAAGATAAGAACAGAGCTGGTGGGACTGAAAACTTGTGCAACCACTTTGGAAATCAATCTGGAGATATCTTAGAAAATTGGGAATAAATCTACCTCAAGACCCAGCCATACCCCTCTTGGGCATATATCCAAAAGATTTGAAACGAAACCACAAGGACATTGCCTCAACAATGTTCATAGCAGCTTTATTTGTAATAGCCAGAAACTGGAAACAATCCAGATGTCCATCAACTGAAGAATGGATAAAAAAACTGTGGTACATTTACACAATGGAATACTACACAGCTATCAGAAATGTGGAAATCATGCAATTCAAAACCAAATGGATGGAACTAGAAAAGCCCATCCTAAGTGAGCTGACGCAGTCCCAGAAAGATAAACATGGTATGTATTCCCTTACAAATGGATATAACCATACATGAGGATAACTATCCTAAAACCCACACACCCAAATAGATAGGAACCTAGCATATCTATCCTAGGAAAAATTCTACCCACCAGTGAGTCATCGAATCTGCTGCAGGTTAGTGGAACCCCACACCCTAGATGATGTGCCTTATCAAGCTCCAGTACGAGTGGAAGCTCTTGGGCCTCACATGACGCAAGATCTGAGGGAGTATGACATGTGAGGACCCACCTCATCTGAGGAGAAGGAGAGTACCAAGTAGAGGAACAAGGAGGGAGGGAGGGAGGGAGGGAGGGAGGGAGGGAAGGAGAGAGGGAGGAAAGGAGAGAGGAAGGGAGGGGCCAAGAGGAGAGGAGGGAGGAAACTATGTCCTAGAAGTAAATAATACATTTTTAAGAAAAGAGTTAATAAGCTTAAAAATATAATATAAAATTTTCAAACTATAATTTACCTTACTGGCATGAAAGGAAAGTGGCCTTAATTTCAGATTAGAATGTTAGACTGCAGGTGGCTACAGAGATTACACAAACTTGATAGCAGCTTAAAAGTTTTTTTTTTTTTTTTTTTTTGTAGAGGTATAGGCTATTTCCATGGTTTGGCATTAAAAAGCAGGTAACAGGTTTAAAACACTGTAAATAAATTAAAGGTGACAGCTGTTCAACCTGGTTTTACAAACCTCCAAGAGTTGAAAAAACTTAGAGCTAAGGTAAAATAATGCGTGGTGTTAGCCCATGCCGTTACCTCCAGTAGAGACAGGAGGATCACTATAGAGTTAGTTGTCTTATAAATTCTAGAGTTACAAGAAACAGGGTGGTGATGGTGCACACCCTTAGTCACATCATTGGGGAAGAATACACCCTTAATCCCAACACACTAGAGACAGAAACAGGGAGATCTCAGAGCTCAAGGCCACCTGATACAAAACAAGCTCTAAACAGAGAAAAGCTTTGATCCAGGAGTGGAGGAGCACATCTTTAATCCCATCAGTTGGGAACCACATGTCTTTGATCCCAAAACTTAGAATGCAGAGACAGGCACATAGGATTTGGAAAGATTTAAGTTTAAAAGCTACTTACAAAAGGCAGGCTGCAATTCAAACAAATTGTCCTTTGAGATCTCAAAATATATACACTAAAGGTTTGTTTAGCTCCAAAATATCAAATTAATTTCTTCTTTAATCCGGACTGAAAGGTAATACTTTATATATTATCAAAAAAAAAACAAATTTGCTCCAGGAAAAATATTACCTGACCCCCCCCCCAAAAAAAAAAAGGTAATTGTCCCAGAGTTAGGATTAAGGCAGGGCTCTGTTCTTATCTTTCAGGAGATTTAAAGCATCCATTCAAGGAATCCAGGGACAACTGGACAACAGAAACTTCAGCAAAGAACAAATCAGACACCAAAGAAGATGAGTTGCCCAGATGATCCAGCCTTGCAGACTTCCTCAATAGCTGTTTCCTCAAAAGTGTACAAACACAACAACTCAAAATCACTAAGATTTTGTTCAGCTCCCCAGACTGCTCCAGCGAGAACTTCAGTAAAGCCCTGAAGATCAGCTTCTCTCTATGAACTTCGTAGGACATCTAAATAGCTGAACACAAAAGGACTGAATATCAAATGATTCTATTAAGATTTTTAACCATTTTTCCATTCTTATTTGGGCCCCAAACAGGTTTACTACGTCCCAAATCAGCAGGAAGTCATTTTAAGAAAACAACGTCCCATCACCAGAAGGTGGGGAGGGTGTCCCCCCCACTTTGGTTATTTGATAGATAGTAGAAAAGTTTGTTATTTAGGCATAATTTATATTTTAAAATACAATTCATGTTATATATGTATGTAACTAATAAATAAGCAATGTTTTCAGTCTGATCAGTAATCAAGAAACACAGTTTATAACAATAGCATGTAAGTATTTACCCACTGGCTAGTCTAGATGAAAATGAATGAGAAAGTCTGGGTGGAAGAACTGTGGGGAAGCAGGTACATGGGGTGTGAGTGGAAAGAACACACATTGCTGCAGGTTTCTCAAGAGCACACTTGCAAAGTCCACAATAAACCTTAAGAATATGCAAGCTACCCAGGCCAGAAACTTCACTTGTAAGAATTTTACCAAAGAATTTATAAAGAATCAATCATAACATCAATTGTGCTAGAAAGAGTGGGATGTAATCAAAATATGTTATTAG
The DNA here is from genome assembly GCA_907164525.1 of Lophiomys imhausi. Taxonomy (NCBI): domain Eukaryota; kingdom Metazoa; phylum Chordata; class Mammalia; order Rodentia; family Muridae; genus Lophiomys; species Lophiomys imhausi. Next base: position 393,337 of record CAJQZJ010000465.1, on the reverse strand, counting down.
GATATTATTTACACACTATAAAATATATACAAGAGTAACACTGACATAGAAGCTTAAAATTACAACTGTTGCTTGTTTGTTTGTTTGTTTTTTTTGAGATGAATCTCTAGTCCAGTTTCACCTAAAATTCCCTATGTAGCTGAGGATAAACTTGAACTTCTGATCCTATTTCTTCCACCCCCCCACTCCCCACCCCCACGAGTCCCAGGATTGCCTGTGTGCAGCACCATGAACTGCCAGAGATGGAACCCAACGGCCCATGTGTGAGGCTACTGTTAAACAAATGAACTACATTCCCATCCTTGAAATCTTGCTCAGTAATCCTTTTCATAAGTATAAAACTCAAAGTCATATATAAGGAAACAATATATCAGTACCAGTTTTTTTCTTCACAAATATAAGACCTGTGTATTAACAATGCTGTAGGTTTTTTTTGAAATATGACTCCTCTACATTGAAATTCTGTAGCAGAGTTTAATGAGTCACTTCCAATCCATTCTACCCATTCAAACTAGGTTGATAATCCTATGAATCAGCTTTGTAATTTTAGTTGCTGTTTCAAAGTTGTTATTTGAACACATGGTAAGACTTATTATAGGCTGATCATGTTATCCCTCAATTCATATGCTGAAGTCCTAGCCCCTATGGTAATAATATTTGGAGACATGTACTTTTGGAGGTAGCTGGGATTAAACCAGTCATGGGGATGGGACCTTATCATGTCTCTTAGCCATGGACCACATGAAAATGTGATGCAACAGTGGCTGTTTACAATCAAGGAAGAGAGACCTCACCATAGAGCCAATCATCTTGTCCCTTGACCTTTGACCATTTAGCCTCCAGAACCATGAAGAATAAACTGCTTATCATGTTTATTATATGACCTGCTGTTTAAACCACCCCACAGCAGTATTTTGGTCAAACACTCTCCTCAGGCCCTCCAGGATGAGTTTCTTGAGCTCCGCAGTCATCCTCCACTTAGTCAACACATCCATATTCTACACCAAATTCTCCAGCATCCTCGGGATGTGTGCATGACTCCTCCTGTGTTTATGTTCATCTCTCCATCCAGACTGCCCTTTCAGACTCATGGTCTGGAAGGAAATTTCACTCTGGTTTCAAGATCACCACATTCGTGTGGTCTCCAAGATTGTGTCATTCATAATCAAACGTGTGTTAGGACAACATTATGAGAGATTGATTATTACAGCCATCAAAATCACTGCAATTAAACAATTAAGCATAATTTATCATTGTGAACATATTTGAGTGCAAATCACTTCTTAGTTGACACAGCCAAATCCAAGCAAATACAAAAAAATATATATATTAAGTAAAGTCTGAATTATTGATCCCTTTGCTAGGGTTCAAAACATGTTAATACACACTTAACTATGTGTTCAAGTACAATGCTTTAATAATAATTGCATAAATCAGGTTTCTCATTAGTATCTATTATAATAAGTTACATAAGAATATTGTGCATAATTTTGAAAGTTTCTAGGTAAAAATTGAGACTCAAATCTGCGTCTTTAGTGACAGTGTCTTTAAAGATAAAAGACACTAGGGACATAAAAGAACACTAGGGATGCAACTCAGTGAACTCAGAACACTTGTCTAGTGCGGGGATTAGTACTGCTCGTCTGCTCTACAGGATTTAGACCCACTTAGAGTGGTTTCTCCAGATTAGATCCACTGAAGTGGGAAGAGCCCCTGGAAATGGGGGAGCCTCATTTCAACTGCATAGCCAGGCTACTGGGCTATGTGAAAAGGACAAAGCTAACAGTGCCCTGCTTCTCTGACTGCAGGTGCAGTGTGAAAGGTCGCCTTGAGTTGCTTTTGTCAGGTGTAAGTCAGATCAATCAGAAAAGTTATTAATGAACCTGGCATGCACGAAGCCTGGGTTTGATCCTTGGCTTCAAGGGGAAAAAACAAAGGGGCCTAGGTACCATTAACATAAGTCAGATACAATTTATTTCCATAGCAGGGAGGAAAATATAGGCTGCTTTGATAAAAGAATGTGCAAGGAAGGAGATCTTCAAAACCTTGATAATACGTCTTACCTGTGGAGTTGCTTCTGTCCCTGAGCTTCCATCTTAGTTTTGAAGAGCTCATGCTTTCACTTTAGGGGGCACTTGAGCCTATGAACCCCAAAAATTCTACTGGCACATTTGAAAATTGTGACATGAAAGGCTGAAGAGCTTCTATTTCCTTCTATGCCCAATTTGTTGTAAATCTTGACTTTCTGTCATTTGTCATTTCTTCCTGAACTGTAGAAAGGACTTGGTTCTTGATTCATTTCACCCAAAGATGCTTACTACAGGTTGAAATTATTGGCTTGGCATTACAGCAAACATGTGGAAATGTACATATATACACACACATATATATGTTCACACATGTATGTTACATACACTTGAAAGATATATACATATATACACATACAAATTTATGTACATACAAATGCATACATATATGCATATACATACATATTTACATATTATATATTTCACACTTTTGCTGTAATGTCAAGTCAATAATTTCATACTGTGTACATATGTACATATATGCACATATATGTATATATATACAGATATAAAGATGTAAACTTTTAAGAGCTATATAGAAATAAATAGGCCATTAGCCTTTATAAAATAATTTACTGTGATATAGGTATGTATATACACATATATATAATTTATTGTGATATATATGTATATACACACATTATGTATACATATATGTATACTCATAAAGGCTATTGGCCTATGTATTTCTACATAGCTTTCTAAAGTTTACATCTTTATCTTTGACACCTGCCTATGACTTCTAATCAGACAGAAACACATATGTGGTTTAACAGGACTTATTGACTTGCTGAAGTGAGGGAAGGTAGAACACATTCTGTTGACCAATATTACTCCCTCACAGAAATAATGTTAGAGTGGACTTACAGGATACAGGTGTGCCATAGATGACTCATGGGACATCCCAGAGAAGTGGAGCTCTGCTCTGAATTGTATCCTGTGAGGAAGGAGATTCTGCCATTGTGTGTCTTTTATAACCTTATGCAGAACGGCAGAGGCATGGAGTCACACTACAGTGCTAACTGGCAGGAAAGCAGAGCTCACCTCAGCCAGGAGGAGGCAGGTTCAAGGATTCTGGTGTTTTTCAGGAGTCCTGTTGTTTTCATCTGGTTCAGACATGACAAGGAAGTGGTCTAAATTTTGTCATGATCCTTCAAAGTCCCAATGTTCTTATCAGGTGCAAGTTACCTGTGAGATTGTGTCCAGCACAGTGTCTGGCTTGGCCCTGTCTAAGGATCTGGTCTGTTGTCTTCATCATCATCCTCAGCCAAATGCAAGAATCATTCAAGAGTCAACTGCTTCACTCCATGAGTTTCAGTGAGCATTGGTTAGGTGCCTCTTTCTTCTTTCTCTCTGCTCAGCTTGGCCTCTAGGGTGGTTTTTAACTTCTAAATAAACAAACGCAATCTTTAAGAATGTAAGTCTAATATTAAACTTGCTTAAGAAACAATTATCTATCCATCAGCAAATATGTTCCTTCAGTTCCAAATATATTACTTTTCAGTTTAGTTGTCTCAATTAGCATAATTTACCAACACTAAAAATACTTTCTATAACAAAATCTTCTGAAAATAGAAGTAAAGACAGTGCTCCCCTTTCCCTCCTCATTTTAGAAACCATCTCCTCTGCTTCACTACCAAACCTTTAGACAACCATAATGAAGCACTGACACTGATTTAAACTCAAAATCATTCTCTGATTACTGCCTATTAACCATTTGAAGTCCCCAACAAGGCAAGTCCGGTGCTGAAGAGGAAGATATTTCCCTATCAGTTTTCAGATGTGGCATTTTTGTAAGATTAGCATTAGAAAGGTTAAAACTACAGCCCCCACATGACCCTGGTTATGACAATGACCATTGGTTGCTACATGTGCATGTGAGCCTCTCTGTGAAGAAAGGGTCACCAGAAAATGGGTACTTCTTGTTGTCAGAAAAATGACTCAAGAAAAGGAAGGATTTTGGTGCCAGAGGTCACTCATTTTCCAGCAACTATCAGTCAATCAATCACTGATTCAACATAAATTCATTGAATTTTAAATTCGGTGAGCTAGGGTTGGTGCTGGATGTCAATGAAGCTGAGAACAGAGAAGAGAACAGCGATATCACGACATAGCAGCGAAAAATGGACCTGGGTCAGATACATGAATTCTTGGCTGTGTTATTGTACATGGGAGTCCTCGGGATGAAGGGAACCTATTTCCGTGAAAGCATGGAGTAGTTGAACCCAAATTAAACCAGGCTTTAAGAACAGACATTCCTGGAAAAGTGAGTTCCAAGCTAGAAAAGAACATGGACAAACATTTTCAGACCGGATGCAGGAAAGGCTTCTGTCTTAAACTGGGCACTCTCCAAACAGATGCTGAGATAATTTGCAGCCAGGTGTTTCTAGTTTGTGCTTCCAAGACTGGGGTCTGTGAGGAGAGGAGGATGATTGAGTGCTGTGAAGCCAGTTGGACCTGCTTTCAATAAAGCCCTTCGTGTACCGCGGGGACTGATGCGGCTTCTGCCCTTAGGTGGCCAGGTCTCTGGGAGCCCTGCTGAGGAGAAGTGGAACTCAGGTGTGAGCCCAGCAGCCCAAACTGGGTTCCTTGGGCTGGAAAGGGAAACTGTGGGCTGTTGCATTTTTCTCTATGTTTGGCCTGTGTATGGCCAGAGATCAGTGACTGAGATTGTGAATGAGTACCAAGGCAGGGGGCTGCACTTGAGGGCAGGGGCTGTGGCGTGGGGGCTGGGATCTTGAAGGTTTTCTTAGGAATGCCTGTCCTGTTCTCCTGTGGGGAACACAGAGGGTGAGATGAATCACAACTGGCCTGGGTACTTCTTGTCCTCTTTCCAATCGGCTTAGTGGTCATATCCGCCACCCTCTAGGACACCTGGCTCAACATTCCTGGTTATCTTTCAGGACTTCCAAATCAGAAGCCAGGCAATGGTATACATGACAGAATTAACAATTACTATGACTGTGACCTAGGAAATACTTGCCCCCTTTAAGAGTTTTCAAGTACTAATGTTCACAAAAGCTCCATTTGTGGTTAGATTATATTTCACTGGCTATTTATCAGTCAGCAGTCAAATGCAATAAACATCCCATCTAAGAATGCCACTTCTTTAATACAACAAGCCATGTTCCTGTGTCAGGCTCCCATAAAGGATTCTAAAGGCCCTTGCTTGGTTAGATTTTCTTTCATATGTGGCTATACTCTGAATATCTAAATAACTAAACTCACCAATAAAGTGACATTTTAAAATATTTACCAGAAAGGCCAAGTGGATTTAGGAAAAACCACATGCTGTTTTGGAAATTCAGATATCAGGAGTAGGTGCCTTGTGTTTAGATGCTCAGTCTGATCTCCATTATGAATGATTCTTGCTCTTATGCTCCAGGGTCCGATCCTTAAGCGGAAATGATCCCCATTCAGTTCGTTTCCCTGGAAAGATGAATCATGCTAATTCATAAAAAAAAAAAAAAAAAACCACTCCGAGCTCTGGCCTGACAGTTTAATCACTTTCCCTTTAGTCAGCTGGTATAAGAATCTAATTTTGAGCCTATTCATTTCCCCAAAAAGGTCAATGTAATATCCTGACAGCTCCTGTGGCCTTCCGCACAGAATGAGTCGTCTTCTGAACATGGCGCCGAAGAACATGGCGCCGAAGAACGTGGCACCAAGTTGTGTCAAGTTAGGGCTCCCAGATGTCTCTCATGGCTAAGTACTGCTATGTCTGTCTAGACTCACAGGTACACAATCTTCACCTGAGCATCATGTGAGACCTTCACTCTACTGACACAATCAGACTGTATGCCAAGTCGTTCCTGTCCCCCATCAGAAACTCTTTTTTATTTGATCTGTCACTACAGAGCAAATTTCCACCGTCACCACTTGCATTGGTCATGTCCCCCACCAAATTATCCAAATAGCCTACAGTTGTGTGCCTCTGAGGCTAATCCCCGGAAAAAACTCCGACAGTGCTCTGCTCTTGATAACCTCTTTAACATTCACACTAGCTAGGACTTTACGTCCTCATCACTGAGATGCAATGGTACAAGAGGCCGTTTCTCTAACTGGAGGTTTTGTAGGAAAGGTGTCTTTTAGAAGAATTGCAGTTACTCCCAATTCTTCCTCTTTTTTTTTTTTTTGAACATGCATTAGAGAGGATTTATTTATGCATTCAACATCTCTGACAACACTACAGTTAGAATGCTAGATAGAACAAACTGGTCTTTAAAACATCAATTTCCTTTCATTTAAAGACATACTGATTCTACCTAGAAAATACAAAACATAAGGCTGAAGGAAATGAGTTGGTTTAGGCTGTTACAGGGCAGGCTCCTCCGGGCCAGACATCCTGATTCTCTGCTGCTTATGTTCTGCTGGGTTCTGATCCTTCTTTGGGTCATAGTCTGGATCATTTTTCTCATCTCCTTCTTCCCCTTCCTCATCAGCTTCTTCACATTCTTCATCATAATCATCCTCATCATCCTCAATAGTTTCTCCCGTAAAATATAACACTGATCTCTGGATTATACATTCACATAAAAAGTGACCAATTTCAAAGTCTGCATCCAGGATAGCTTCAGCAGCATCATTCAGGCTGCCTTTCTCAGGAACTTCAGAAGGAGCAAAAAAAAAAAAAAAAAAAAAAATTCAAGAATCATTAGAAACTCTTTTAGTCACTGTACAAACTGTCCCACGACCCTATGTTTCTGCTTCTTTTTAATGGTTTTCAAAGTAACATTCTTTCATTTTTTTTTCCAATCTGTCTGGCACCCTGTACAACCCATAATTTCTGGTCCATCAAAAAAAAAGGGATCAGAATCATCTGGTTCTGACCTCATCCTGTAAGTCTTTTTTAACACTTCATTTGTGAATTATTCATTGGGTTCAAAGTGAAATTCTAAGATAAAACTCATAGGCTGTCTAGCATCAGAGAACTTCACTTTAATATCTTTCAAGTACTTCAGAATAGGCTCATCATGTTCCTGAATCATATCCCTGAACAAATCAACATTCTTAAAAACTGTCAACCAAAATTCAGGAATTCCTTTAAGGTCCTCTTTTTCTTCCTCCTTTTTCTCATCTTCAATCTTGGCCATTTCTTTCAGCTCCTCCAAAATGTCACCTTCCTTATCTGGTTTCCATTCACATTCTTCTTCTGTAGGTTCATAAATTGCATTAATAATCTCAAATCACTTATCAAACAAGGTGGATAGAGAACAGCATACTTCCTTTCGAGGTCATGAACTTCCTCATAGAATTTGGCTTCTATCTGTGACCATTTAACTTGAAGATTTTTTGAGAGCATTCACTCCTCCTTTGAATACCTTTGGCAAGCTTTCAATGTATCTACCAGACCATCAAGTCTTTCATGAGGGCTACAAGAATCTTGAGGATTTTGCATCATCTGAACAGTTATTTGACATGCCTTGGTTTTTGTTTTTTCACCCATTCCTTCTTAGACTTCTTCAATGTCATCCAAATCTTGACCAAGTTCAGACTGTTCTTTGTTGTCAATGTCTGCCATCCTGTAAGAACTCCAAATATCATTCCAGGAAGCTTGGACCCAGAACTGGGCAGCCAGAGCTGACCCCAGTTCTTCCTGTTACAATGTTGAGAACAGAGTGAATTGTTTTCTTGATGTGAAAAGTCTTGCTGGAATTATATACATCGATGAACTCTGATATTATATTGTACCGAAGATTATAAAGACTAAAACCCATCACTCTGAGGGAGATAAGACACCGATTCTGAAACGAATATCTCTGTAACAACTAACTACAATAGCAACTAATTCTGTATCGGAACTAGAACAAAATACTCTGAATGGACTGTTTGGAAAGACCACACTTGATTTGGGAAGCAGAGCAGAAATATCTCAGAGGAGTCCTAACAGGAGCAGAGGCCTAGGTTCTCTGGGGAGATATCCCAGTAGTAGCAGTGGCAGAGGATGGGGCGCGTTGGGGTGAGAAATGATGCAGGAAGATGAATGGTACTCAGGGTACAGGGGACTTTGATGCCATGAAAAGGGGTTTTCATTTTACTCTTAACAGGGAGTTGATGGGTGTTTTGAGTGGGTCTGAGTTGCATTTATGTTACTCAGCTGTGAAAAGGAGTGTCTGAAGGAGTTCAATGTTGGAGGAAGAGTGTGGTACAGAAAGGTGGTCAGGGAAGCTTCAAGTGGGCTATGAGAAGACAGGTTTGGGAAACACTGGATTCGCAATAGGGGGGTCTTAGAATGGGTTGTATGTAGTAGTGGGGAAAAGAGTTGAAAATATCCTGGAATTTCATATTTCAGCAAACCAGCCAGCTCCACATCGTCCCCAGTGATCCCCACCACTTGGCTTCCCCACACTCATATGGTCCCTTCCCACATTGAACCAGGGTTAGTCTCTTCGGCCAACAGAATAGGTCAGAAGTAATGACATGCAGCTCAATATTCGGTCATAAAATCACTTTGCCTTATGTCCTGAGTGGATGCACTCATTCTGTGCATCCACTCTGTGGAAGCAGCTTCCTATCAGTGATCACTTGGTGGGAAGCACAGCTGGCTAGGTATGCCTGGGACCAAATGAATGACTAGACCCCACGAGACAGCTTGCATGTCAACTCTCCAGCCTAAAGAAGGCTTTACATAAATAAATGTTATAGGGTTTATATGAGTATGGCCCGTTGACATTTTGACCTCAGCCAGGAGAGATCCCGAGCCTGAACTACTCAACCAAGTGTTTTTCAGACTCCTAACACTCAGAGATGATATGAGCTGTTTTTTTGTTTTTTGTATGCTTCTACGTTTTCAAAATTTGTTATGCAACAGCAGACACCAAATACTTTGTGTGATCAGGACAAATTGATTAACTATGAAATGAAGCGGGGGAAGTAGGAACGAGTTATATCAAGGAAATGAAATTTTCTATTTTTTAGAGCATACTTTGGTTGTGCCAATTCCCTGCCTCCCTGTTCATCAGGCATCTGGGGATGGACACAGATTTGGAATTCATCCAGCGTGCAGATGGTGTTTCCAAGCTGAGTAATTCATCAGAATCACCCAAAAGGGATCGGTAAACTGGTGGCTGGGTCAGACTCTCTGGTGTCCTGGTTCTGTAGGTTTGAAGATGGGTCTTGAAATAGGTTTTTTGGGGTGTTGAAGATTATTTAGGTTTAGGGATCAGAGTCTGGGAACCGCTACTACAGAATGAAAGAACATGTGTTATAGTTAACCTCTGTGGATTGAATTCTGACCCTCCAAGAGAGTTCCATGTATTAAAGGCCTTATTTTCTATGGTGCTATGGTGAGGTGGAGGACCCTTGGGCTGGGGCTAGTGAGAGTCCTTACTTAGGTCACTGAGTTATGCTGCTAAAGGGGATTGCAGAGTCTGACCTGTCATCCCCAATTTATTTCTGGGAAATTAAGTGAACAGTTCATTCTGCCACAGATTCCTGACCCTTCTCATCTGTCACAGCCACCAGAGGCCCAAAACCATGGACTGGAAACACCAAAACAGTGAGCCGAAAGAAAGCTTTTCTCTTTACAGGTTATCTCGGATGTTGTTTGTTGTTATTGTTTTTGTCATGTTTTGTTTATTTTGGTAGTGATTCACTCAATTAAAGGCTTTTATGTAAGCAACAATTAACTTATAAACTTGTACAGTTTAGTGGGAGCTAGTAGTGCCCAAAATTGTAGAGGAGGTTTTGATCTTCAGCAACAGGCTCTGCCACCAGCTGCTGTGGGCACTCACCTCTGCCCTAAGCAGTCATTGTCAATGACAAAGTGACCCATTGAGATGATGATAGTGTTAAACTAATGTGAATGATTTAGATATTTTATTTTTAGGTGCCAGGGGAACACTCATTCTTAACCAAATACACGTAGTTTTTGGTTTTCCTTTCTGATTACAGATGTGAAATGCTCAGATCTAGAAATTTTCCTGTTACTCTTGTAGGCCCAATGTTCAGGGTGTGTTATAAAATGCAATTTTTGGGTAGATTGTATAGACTAGGATTAGTTCAACCACATTATTCACACATTATGTGGGTATCACATCTGTTGAGGGGGAAAGACGCTGGATAAAATAGCAAATCTGCCATAATTTCATATCAGTTTGGAAACAAACATGCGAGGTAAACACTGAACTTGTTTTATAGGTATAAAGAAAGCAACATCTTTTACAGATTCACAATGAACACCTTTCCCCTTTATTCTGCTGCTGCTCTTTGTTCTTCATGTTGTATATTCGTAACCTGTAAGTGGATTTCAGGTGATAATTAAGCACGAGATTAAAGTAATATTAGAGGAAGCTTATACTGCCCAGTTATGCATCACGGGATTTGGCTTTTCTTCTTATATCACTGGGCTCAGTCTCTAGAGATCTATCTTGGTTTGAATACCAGGAGTGCAGATTACATAGTCTCATATCAAAACTGTGTGGTGTGAAGTGCTACATCTCGGCAGAAAAACAGCCTTCTAGATGGTAGTCCATTTCTATAATGAATAGCTGCTGGTCAAAATAGAGGGTTATATTTCTTTGCCTTTTTGAAAGTTCCCACATATACCAATTAAATGTTTGATTCATATAATTAGTTAACTGGGGAAAGACAATTAAGTTGAATTTTGTTTTCCAATGGTGTATGTCTGTGTGCATATGTTCACGTATGTGTGCATGTGTGTATGTATGTGCATGTGTGTGTATGTGCATGTGTGTGTATGTGTGTGTGTGTGCATGTGCATGTGTGTGTGAATGCGCGCACGCACAGGTCTTTAAGGGTTGACTATTTTTGCACATGCAGGACTAGTTTTCGTCCTTTGCCAGGGTGTATTAAAATGAGGATGGAATATGCAATCTCTCATGTTTTGAAAGAGGAAGCTGACTCTCCTTAGACTCAGACACTACAAATTCCTAGTAACTGGCCTTCTATCTTGCTGTTTGAGATAGATTTTCAACCTTGTTGCCTGGTGACCACACTGATCTGGAATTCCTGCCTGTCAGTGCCAATTTCTCATGCCTGGATTCTCTGCCAACTTCTACCTTCCAAATCCAGCATCCACAGCCTGCTGCATAAGAACCCACACATCACACATCTTGCTATGCATGCCATCTTGCTTACCCCCTTGAATAACTTCGTACAGATTCACCTCCCAGTCTGGGACCTAGCTCTGAACTCATGTTCTGTCAGTCTGTCTTTGGACCTCTTCTAGGCTAGTGACTGCCGTCTGACTAGTGTTGTCTCATTTAGACTCTTGGCTACTGATTTCTCCAGTTTATCTCAGCAGCAGAAAAGCCATATGTGCCTGGGGAAGACAAAGAAAGGATTGAGTTTGATTCTGTGCAGATTAGGGAGAAGCAAAGATGACAGCCCTTTGATGCGGCATTTCACCTGGGACACTGAAGTCCAAAGCCACACCACCATGGAGCTGTGATTCCATTCTGTCTCATTAAGGGAAAAAACATCTACTTGAGACTATCACAGAAGCTCGGCAAGTCAATTACAATATCTCATTTTGGCAGGTATTTTACAGCAATCAGTTATCTTTCAGCTATGTCTTGATGCACATGGACTGGTTGGAACTGAGAAAGGAATGTCTGTCTCTACAAAGACTTCCTCAGGGAGACAATCTACATAGCTCTCAGGTCCTCACTTGGTTCTCTTCTGCCGCTTCATTACCGGCACAGGCTTCACCATCCAGAATGTTCTTGGCACAGAAGGTAGATCATAATCATCTTCCATGGGCAGGAAGAGCAAGACAGGTGCTTGGTATCCTCTTGTTAGAGTAATATATGTACACACAAAGAAATCTCCCAAGCCCATGGAAGGAGGGAGCAAAGCCCAGCAGCCTTCAGATTTGTGTGTGTGTGTGTGTGTGTGTGTGTGTGTGTAGAGTTCTTTGGCTTCAGATACTACAAGAATTTAGTCGCAACGTATGCATAGAAAATATTTGGTTTATTTGAGTATGCACACAGAAATAAACAGGCTAAAGCTGACTTCTAATTTGGACAAAGAGTCTGCTAATATGTCTTCATTTAAATGTTTCCAATTTACTGATACTGTTACCAAGTGCAGTCCTCTGTAGGATTTAGGGTGACAAACCAAAACCATTTGTGGCATGGAATATATAGAGGTAGTTGTGATGTTTGTGTGTGTGTGTGTGTGTGTGTGTGTATGTGTGTGTGCAATACATAGTTTTCAGTATGAGTGTATTTGATATATGGTGTATATATATATATATATATATATATATGGTGTGATGTGTGTGTATGTATGTATGTAGTGTGTGGTGCACTATTTTGGTGTACATGTAGTGCAATGTGTACATGTGGTATGTGTGTATGATGTGTAGTATATGTATGTGGTGTGATATGTGTGTTGCATTGAAGGGTGGAGTCACCCAAACCTTTTGGCATCAGACACGGAGCTCCAAGAGTTTGCAATAGTGTTGACTTTTAGCCTTACGCTGTATGGTGGCTTGGATAAGAATGGCCCACAGGTTCGTACATTTGAATTCTTGGTTATCAGAGACTGGTACTACCTGGGAGGGGTTGAGAAGGGAGGACTTGTTGGAGTGTGGCCTTGTTGGAGGAAGTGTGTCACTGGGGGTGGGCTTTGGGGTTTCAAGAGCTCAAGCCAGTGCTCGTGTCTCTCTCTTCCTGCTGCCTGTAGATCCTGATACAGAAATCTCAGCTCCTTCTCCAGCACCATGGTTGCTTGTGTGCTGCCATTCTTCCCACTATGCTGATAATGGCCTAAACCTCTGAAACTGTAAGCAAGCCCCAGTTAAATACTTTCCTTTACAAGAGTTGTTGTGGTCATGGTGTCTGTTCACAGAGACAGATACTAAGACACTGGGTCTAGTATTTCTTTACTAAGTCCTCATTGCTCTCTTTTGGGATGGTAATGTGTATCTATGCCATCTCGCATTGGAGGAATGTAATTTTCCTTTGGTAATAAAGGGGTTACAGTAAAATAAATCTGCCTTAGATATGAGAGGAAACTTTGAGCTTTAGAAATTTAAACAGTATTGAGACTGAAAGAGTATGGGGGAGTTTGGCAGTTGAAGTAAATACATTTTTCATTATGACGTGGCCATAAGTCTCTGGGTGCCAGGGAGTAGAATATGGAGCTCAAATGACAATGGCCTCCATAGGCTCATGTATTTGAATACTTGGTCCTGAGTTGGTGGAACAGCTTGGGAAGGATTAGAGGGTGTGACCTAGCTCCAGGAAGTTGGCTTTGAGGTTTCAGAAGATTCATGGCATCCCCAGTGTGCCTTTTGCTTGTAGATAAAGAGGTGAGTTCTTAGTTGTTCCTGCTACCATGCCTTTGCTCCACCGTTATAAACTCTACACCTCTGAAGCCATATGCCTAATTAAATACAATGTAAGTTGCCTTGGGTCATAGTGTTTTGTCAGAGCAATAGAAAAATAACTAAGTCTCTCTCTCTCTCTCTCTCTCTCTCTCTCTGTGTGTGTGTGTGTGTGTGTGTGTGTGTGTGTGTGTGTGTGTGTGTGT
>CAJQZJ010000465.1:343917-379159 GCA_907164525.1 Lophiomys imhausi | reverse complement strand
CTCTCTCTCTCTCTCTCTCTCTCTCTCTCTCTCTCTCTCTCTCTCTCACACACACACACACACACACACACACACACACACACACGGATGTGCAGGTTGCTTGGGTCTAAAGCAGTGTGTTAGTTACTTATTCTATTGCTGTAATAAAATATTCTCATGGAAGCAACTTAAGAATGCAAAGGCTTATTTTGCCCCACAATTCTAGGGTACAGTCCTGGAAATGAGAAAGCCTGGGCCTGTTCTCTGTCCAGGACACAGGCCCTAGGAATGGTGCCATGTGCTTTTAAAATGTATCTTCCCAATTCAAGTAACCTAGTCAAGGTGATCCTTCACAGGTGGACCTGGAGGCTTGCCGCCGAGCTGACTCAAGATCCTGTCAGGTTGACAACCATCACTATCACAAGCAGAAACTGTAATATAATCCCAGAGATGTGATGCCCAAGTTATTGCACAGTTATCTATCAAGAAAGACTGAAAATATAGATGGAAACAGTGTTCCTGCTACCTTCTTCAGGTCTTCAGGAAGGCTCAAGCTCAGCTATGCTTGTTCTACAGAAGGCAGTAGTTGGGACAAGGAGCAGTGCTCTGAAAGAATATCAGAAGTTAAGTCCTTGGGAAAGTTTATCTGGTGTGTGGTTTGAGTGGGTCATTTCATCATGGCTGACAAGGCATGGCAGCAGGAGGCTGGCTGACCACATCACACCCACAGTCAGGAAGCTGAGAGCAGTGAGTGCTCATGTTCATTTTCTCCTTTTTATTGTTCTAGCACTTAGAACACATCTCCCCCTCTAATTAACCTACTGAAGAAAAGCCTTAGAGACCTGCCCAGAGATTTGTTTCAACGGATTCTAGATACAGTCTAAATTCACAGTCCACATATAACACCACTCTGATCCTGGGACTTTGTGTAAAAGTAACTTTTTTTCACCTGATTTAATTGTCATCTTGGAGACTTACTGCCTCCATCTGCTAACCATAGCCTAGTCTTGGAAGGTTTTAGCCACGGTGCAATCTAATCTAGGCCTAGAATGTTTTCAGCCTCTGAGACTTACTGCTGAATAAGCTCACCCTTACTAGTTCTTTCTAAAATTTTGATGGCTTGTTCAACTCAGCTGTTCTGGCCCAAACTCCTCTGCAAGCTGACTGATTCAATTTGGCTTCTCTTAGCTTCTCACTGAATTTCTCTGCTTGGCCTCACACTAACTTTGGTGATATGTTCCAATCCTCTGACTCCTCCTCATTCTCTGGCTTGTTCTGCCTTCACCTGTGTAGTTAGTTCTCTTTCTGCAACCTATCTCTGTACAGCTGTGCAAAGTTGAACAAAGTAAAACTGCCTCCTTTCCTGGCTTCTCTTAAGTCGCTTCTCTTTCCTCTCTGTTCTTGTGAGAGATGAGCATAAACTATTCTGTCTTGAGATTGGTATTGAGCATATACTGATCTTTCTGTGATTCATCACTTTGTCTGCCACACAATTAGACATCACTTTCAAACACAGATGCTCCCTTCTACAAACTAAATTTACCTACATCGCTTGGGTTTAAAGGTGTGTGCTAAGGACGTGTCTACCATCCAGCCAGATCACACAGACCTAGACGGTCTTTGGACGTGATCAGAGCAGCCAGGTTGCTACATTAAAATTGCTCTACAGGGTTGCTCATATATGAAGCAGTAGCAGTGTGAACACAACTTTATGGTAGGTTGTGCACTAGAAAGTTGTTCCCAGTTGCTCACGTGATCAGTTTCATAAGACAGAACACAACAACTGTTCTCCTGACCTCTGCGTGTCCTTGTGAGCCTCACCATCACAGAATAGAAGGCCCATGGGACTTCGGCAAGGCCGTTATTAGTTTGAGTTTCTGTTCCTGGTAGGTGTCTTGTTACATCACTTAACCTCTTCAAAGCACGGTTTCTCTATCTGTAAAGGTGGGTTATTAACTACTCCATTTCAGGGTTGTAAAAGGCATTAGGTAAAATAATGTAAGCTCATCAGTTCAGTGTTTATTACCTCAAAAAGTCTCCATAAGCACTGTGTTCATGCACGATCAGTGGCATGATTTATGGGGCCCAGTGAAAAATGTAAATGTGCTCTTCCTTTTTGGTGCCAACTGTGACTACATTTTTGGTAGCTGCCCTCTCTCATGTGGCATCATGCTTACTTATTCTCAAACCATTGTGAAATTCAAGATTATTTAAAAAAAGATCAAGGAGTTCACTCAGCAGCATTGGAACCAGTCATTCTCAACCTGTGGATCTTGACTCCCTTGGAGGTCACATATCAGATATCCTGCACATCAGATACCTATATTATGATTCATAACAGTAGCAAAATTACAGTTATGAAGTATCAAAAAACAATTTTATGGTTGGGTATCACCACAACCAAGGAAGCATGTTAAAGGGTCGGAGTGTTAAGAAGGCTGAGAATCACTGATTTAAACCAATATGTCAAACCCCAACTTTATTGACAACAAGGTGTAAGAATATTAAAGGACTAGAACTTGATGCCCAACATTAGTATTTGGGAACATGGAAACAATGCACATGATGCTCAGTGGATTCTGGGAATTTCTTGTCCACAAACTCAAGGAGCTGGAAGTGATACTGGTGAACATCAAGTTTTCCTGTCCTGAGACTTCACAAAGTATTTCCTCTAAGAACTACAAAGCCAGTGTGAAAAGAACACTCAGCTGACCAGAGGCACACGTTCTAATACCCACTGATGTCACAGCAAAGAAAATAAGCAGATGGCCATTATGCAAATTTTATTTGTGCTTAAATTAAACCATCAAACTGCCAAAACAACAGAACAGCAAAATCAAAATGTTTGCCCCCTAATTCAGACATCAATGTGAAGGTCAAGACTGTGAGACATAATATTAAGCCACGAACAGAGCCTTTATTAGAACTGCGAGCCCCTGACTCCACAGGATATCCATGACGCCAACCTTGATGGGCGTGTTAGACAGTGGGTCATCCTAACCTAATGGGAGTGCTAGACAGTGGGTCATCCTAACCTAATGGGAGTGCTAGACAGTGGGTCATCCTAATACTGCAATTTCACCTCACCTTGGTTTGTCTTGACATTAAGTCTGAAGATACGCAGGTTTTTGACTTGAGTGTCTTCCTAGGATAAAACCTTCCATTCCTTTCTAGAAGGCTATGCATTAGACTATAAAAGGAGCATAGTGGTTTTTTTTGGAGACATTAATAATGACTGTACATGTAGGAAATGTATTCTGTCAGTTTTGATTGCTCGTAACTTCTAAGAGATCGTTACAGGTGATTTACACTCTAATGTCCAGGATCTATGCCCAAGTATTTCATGCTCTTTGACAAAATGACTTTAAATAATAATCATATGTAATTTCTTTTTATTTTCAAGTTCTTCACAATAAACTATTAATAATAATTTTTAAAAAAGCATGCCACTTTCCCTTCAGATGAGGCAGACTTCTTTTTTTTTAATGTTTATTACTTCAGGTTACATCTCCATCATAGTGTCCTCTTTCCACCCCTCCCAGTCTCACTCTCCCACCCTCTACTCTCTATCCCTTCCAACCCTCTCCTTTGGAGTGAAGTGTCCCTACATATCAGTCCCCTGCCCCAGTTCAGCAGTCATATGAGGGCTAAGAGCCTCCTCATACACTGGGGGCCTACAAGGCAGCACCACTAGGGCAAAGTGTCTCAAGGACAGGAAACAAAGTCTATGTCCATGTTCTCTTTGGTGCATTGGCTGAAGTATAGTCATGCTGCATTATATGGCTAAAATCCAATTATAAGTGAATAGATGCCATGTGCATCCTTCTGAGTCTAGGTTAGCTCACTCAGGATGAGCTTCTCTAGTTCTATCCACTTGGCTGCAAATTGTATGATTTCATTGTTTCTGATGGCTGAGTAGTATTTCATTGTGTAGATGTACCACAGTTTTTTTTTTTTTAATCCATTCCTCAGTTAAGGGACATCTGGGTTGTTTCCAGTTGTTTCACAAATAAGGCTGCTATGAACATAGATGAGGAAACTTCCTTGTGGTTTGGCGAGGAATCTTTTGGATGTATACCCAGAAGTGGTATGGCTGGGTCTTGAGGTAGAGCTATTTCAAGTTTTCTAAGATATCGTCAGACTGATTTCCATAGTGGTTGTACATGTTTGCACTCCCACCAACAATGGAGGAGTGTTCCCCTTTCTCCACAACCTTGCCAGCATGTGCTGTCATTTGAGTTTTTGATCTTAGCCATTCTGACAGGTATGAGATGGAATCTCAGAGTTGTCTTGAGTTGCATTTCTCTGATGATTAAGGATGTTGAGCTATTCTTCAAGTGTCTCTCAGCCATTAGGAATTCTTTCTTTGTGAATTGTCTGTTTAACTCTGTTCCCCATTTTTTGATTGGATTATTTGGTTTCTTGGCATTTAATTTCTTGAGTTCTTCATAAATTTTTGGTGTTAGCCCTCTGTCAGATGTGGGATTGGTGAAGATCTTTTCCAAATCTGTAGGTTGCCATTTTGTTTGAATGACAGTGTCTTTTGCCTTACAGAAGCTATTCAGTTTCACGAGGTCCCATTTATTGATTGTTGGTCTTAGATCCTGAGCTGTTGATGTTCTCTTCAGGAAGTTGTCACCTGTGCTGATGAGTTCGAGGGTTTTCCTCACTTTGTCTTCTAATAGATTTAGTGTGTCAGGCCTTATAGGTCTTTGATCCACTTGGACTTAAGTTTTATACAAGGTGATAAGTATGGGTCTAATGTCATTCTTTTACATGTCGACATCATTTGTTGATGATGCTGTCCTTTTTCCATTGTATGGTTTTGGCTTCTTTATAAAAAATTAAGTGACCATAGGTGTATGGGTTCATTTCTGGGTCTTCAATTCGATTTCATTGATCCACTGGTCTGTTTCTCTACCAGTACCATGCTGTTTTTATTACTATTGCTCTTAGTACAGCTTGAAATGTTGGATGGTGATGCCTCCAGATGTTTTTTTATTGTAGAGGATTGATTTAGCTATTCTGGGTTTTTTTGTTATTCCATATGAAGTTGAGAATTACTTTTTCAAGGTCTATCAAGAATTGTGGTGGTATCTTCATAGGAATTGCATTGATTCTGTATATTGCTTTTGACAGGATGGCCATTTTTATTATGTTGATCCTACCTATCCATGAGCATGGGAGATCTTTCCATCTTCTGATGTCCTCTTTGATTTCTTTCTTCAAGGACTTAAAGTTCTTGTCATACAGGTCTTTCACTTGCTTGGTTAGTGTTACCTCCAGGTATTTTATATTGTTTGTGGCTATTATGAAGAGTGTTGTTTCCCTAATTTTTTTCTCAGCCCACTTATTTGTTGTATAAAGAAGGGCTTCTGATTTTTTGAATTAATTTTGTATCCAGCCACCTTGCTGAAGATGTTTATCAACTGTAAGAGTTCTCTGGTGGAATTTTTGGGATAGCTTATGATTACTATCATATTGTCTGCAAATAGGGATAAATTAACTTCTTCATTTCCAGTTTGTATTCCCTTGATCCCATTAGTTGTCTTATTGCTCTAGCAAGAACTTCAAGTACTATGTTGAAGAGATATGGCAACAGTGGGCATCCTTGCCTTGTCCCTGAGTTTATAGGAAATGCTATAAGTTTCTTTCCCTTTAATTTACCCAACAAAGAGAACTTCAGATCAATTTCCTTCGTGAACATAGATACAAAAATACTTAATAAAATACTGGCAAGCCGAATCCAAGAACACATCAAAAGCCTTCAAGTAAGCTTCATCTCAGGAATGCAGGGATGGTTCAACATATGCAGATCCATCAACATAATTTGCCACATAAACAAGCTGAAAGAAAAAAAAAACAATGATCATTTCACTAGATGCTGAAAAAGCATTTGGCAAAATCCAACACCCCTTCATGGCAAAAGTCCTGGAGAGAATGGGCATTCAAGGACCATACCTAGAAATAATAAAGGTGATATACAGCAAGCCAGTTACCAGCATCAAATTAAATGGATGAGGCAGACTCTAATAGTGACTAAAATCATTATTGCCAGAAATACCCCTGTTTTTATTCACATGATGGAGGAATCAGCATTTATTTAAAGACCACAGAATAATTTTTTTTAACCTGAAAGAGTTATTTACTATTTAATTTGTAGACAGGTCTTGCTTTTTAAAAGATCAAACGAAGATTCTCAAAGAACATATGCCATAAGGGACAAAATGGACAACCGTTTTAAGGTCGAAAACATCTCTAGAATCTTGAAGTAAACTATTCTATGTTCTTTCTGTCTGAAATACTATTTACATTTTTCCTCTAAGAAGACAGACAACCAAAGAACAATAACAAAAACAAACAAAAATTAAAACACCTACTCATGCTTTCATTCTCAGTTTAATGTCATTTTTTTCTTATTTGTCAGGTTAAATTCACCCACATGTTGTCAAAAAATAACTTTTTAAAATTCCATGTTCCTATCTGTCATCATACTTACCTCACCTCTTTCAGACTGTTTTTGTGTGGGTTTACTTGGACAATTCCCACCCCCTCCTCTGTCTCCGTGTCTTTGTCTTTGTCTCTCTGTCTCTGTCTCTCTCTGTCTCTGTCTGTCTGTCTCTCTCTCTCTGCATGAATGTGCACTCTTAAGACAGGAATCTTGAAGGCTTTGTTAACTGTCTTACCACATGAATCTGACACAGTGCCTAAATCATGGAATAACTTATTACCTCTTTATTTAATGATAAAAGGAATAAAAATGGCCAACGATAAGGACTCTAGGAAAAAATATCCTGTTCTACATTTACCAAAGACACTTCCTGTTACAAGCCACTATGATTTTCTAGGAAAATAGTACTTAAAGAAGTTAACAAGCATGTCCTTAGAAGGCCCCTGAGCTGAAAAGGGGACAAAAATATTTATCAGAGTGCACACTAAGACAAATAGTTTTTGTGTTTTACATTTTTCATGATACATTAGATAATTCCTTGACCTCAGATTCATGGCAGTGGGAATGAATATCAGGATTAGGTTGAGTTCTTTGGAACTAAGTTTGAGAGACTTGCTGACCTCTTAGGGACCTGATGTGGTTGCTACAAAAAGCTAGCCTTGCTGCTGAATTTATGAATAAAACAAGGCAATCACAGTTCATTGTACTGAAGACAGCTCTCTGAAGAGGCATTTCTCCACATTAGAACACCTGGGTGTCCCATTACAGTAGTCTCTAAACTTCACACCATGGTTGTCAGAACAAAACGTCTGGTTCTTTTTTCCTCCCAGTTTATTTGACAAGTTTGCACTGTGTTAACAGAAATCCAGTTCCCAGGTTCTGATAAAATCCCAGGTGGATTCAATGTTGACAATGTGACATTTAGAAAGTTCTTTTAAATTATGTAGCTGCATGGACGACTCTTTAAAATGGAACTTAACAAGGAAGCATTTCCCCAGAGCAGAGCTGGGTAAGCTCTGCAGGTTGGAAGCCCTGAGGGTGTGTAGTGAACACCTCGAACAAAAACCAAGAAAGGTAAGATGGAGGTACTCTTTCTCAACCCATTGACATTATTATCAAGCACTTGAGTGTAGCCAGAATCCCATTGGAGCAGGCAGCCTGCACCAGTCAGGATAGGAATTAAATGCCTTCACAGATAAGATAATCCTCTGAAGGACCATTAAAAATCCAGGCTCCAGGGAGCTTGGGAGATGTTTGTGTCTCCAGTGTACCACAGCCCACAGGGGCCATATACCCCATAGCAATAAAGGACCCTTCCAGTGACTATGTCTCCTACCAAGATCTCCTGCCTCTTACCTAGCTCTCACCTTGCTGACAATTGAGTGTCCAACACTGGCACCCTGGTTGACCTGGCTAAGCACATCTGAATGCATGAGTAGCTAGCCTCCATTACTCTCAATAGAAATCTCTCCAGGATCCAGATCCAGCATCCACTGTTGGGGGAAGGTCTAATGACATTGCTTCTGATAGGCTGATTTCAATGCTGAGATCTTGTTACTGCCCCTTCTGAGGCATTCTCTTGATTGATTAATAAAAGTCTCTGATGGCCAATTAGCTGGGCAAAAAGAGTAAGGCGGGATTTCCTGAGATTAGAACAGGAACCCTGCATTTTACGCAAAGAATTAGCTCATTCCACCAGGACACATGGAAGGAAGTAGACATGTTTGAGAATGCTGGAAGGTAATCACAGACACATGGCAGTTTGGGATTAATTGATCCAGGTTAACTTACAGTAGCTAATCGAGAGTCTGCCCAGCTAAGGGCTAAGCGTTAAAACATTAAAAGGTCTTGGTGTGTTTAATTATTGAGGAAAGGACTGTGGCAGTTTATAGGCCATCAGTCCAAGCAAGCCAGGGCATTTGGACTCCCAGACTCCCCCTCAAACCCAGGTGAATCTCCCGCCAAGGCTGGTAATTCTACCAGCCTAATATAACAACTTATATTACTTAATAGAGTTTAGGTTACAGGTGGTGAAGGCCACCCTTGGTCGGGGCTCTTTCCCCAGGTTAAATCAGGCCTCCAGTTAAGGCCGGCCAGGCCCATCGGCTGATATCCCCTCAGGCCTGCCGGTTGCTCTGCCAGGCCTCCAACTGCTCTGCTGGCCTTGTCTTATAGTTTATACTTACTAATAAATACAAGTGATAATTAAATTGCAGTTTCAGTCCACTCACTGTCCTTCCTCACCAGTGGACTTGCACACGCTTGGCAGTTGCACTTATGACCTACTGTGGCACCCCCCTCTCCTTACTGTCCACGAGTGAGTCTCACCTCTGAGTATTAGAGGTGTCACTTAGAACTAGATCATTAGGTTTTTAGCTCTATTGTGAGTTGTTTCCTCTTTTTCTTTGTGAACAATGAAACCATGCATCTAAGGACACCTGACTGTCTGCCTCTCTGTGACACAGAAATCCTGTTGAAGACAGGACACAGGACAGTTCTAGGTGCATATGACACTGAAGGACAGAACTGGAGTTCCATGAGGGTCCTTAACATCACAACAAGGCATGTGTAACTTTAAACAAGAACTTTTCAGGTAGTATGGGTCACTTACAGCTCTAATCCCCACACTGAGGATTGTGAGGCTGATCTTTAGGCAGCCTGAAACTGTAGGGGTTAGATAAATTAGATTTAGAAAATATATAGGAGTTTCTGATACTGTCTCTTAATTCGGGGCCTGAAGAGCATTATCAGCATGAAGTCAGGAAAAACAGGAAAGACTTAATAGACTGAAAAACAAGGTTGAAGTCAGGAAAAACAGGAAAGACTCAATAGACTAAAAAACAAGTTTGAAGTCAGGAAAACAGGAAAGACTTAATGGACTTGAAGAAACAAAGTATCTGGCCTGACATTGTTTTCAGCTGCTAAGTGGGCAGAGCCCAAATTAAGCTGAAACAGAGTTCCTCCTATTTAAGGACAGTACATGGAGCCAAGAAAAGGGAGAGACCCCTGATGCTAGAGAGCTCCAAGAGTCCTGCTGAAAAAAGGGCTGGCCATTGATGGCCAGCTCTCTCCCTGAAGCAGAAAGAAGCCGGTGAGCAAAGAAAGCCTGAGCAAGACACCAAAAGGCCAAGGACTGGACCCTGTGGCTCAGCTTTTGCCTGGAGGGGTTTGATCTGTCCGAACAGTGGCCTAAAGGAAATTGTGCCTGGCTTTAAGGACTGAGGCAGGGCAGCTGAGTTCCTGATTCAAAAGAAGTAAGTTGGCCTGCAGACGGCTGGGGTCTCCCACAGAGAAGAAAGCATGAAACCTTATTTAAGGTGAGACTGCAATAACCAACGACCCTGACGAACCTGCATCTGAGAGATCCAGAAGAAGGACTGCTAAGTGTGTTAAAGAATCTACAACAAAGACTGTGTTCCTGACGACTGAGGACCTGCCTCAGAGAATGTATCATTCTAAAAGGTTATGAAAGTAGTTGTTATAATTATCAATAGGTTTAGTGGATAGGTTAAAGGGGTTGTAGGAATTTATAGGATTAATAGCTAAGAAATTGTTGGTGTTTGTTATAAGTGAATTTAGTAATAAATAAATAAGTGTTAAATAATAATTTAAAAGTTCGGTTACATGAAACCTTGTCTCAAAAAACAAAAACAATGACAACAACAACAACAAAAACCATGAAGGTGCTTTTCTACCACAGCGTTGTCGAGCAATGCAGCGAGATCCTCTCAGACCTGGCGAGCACCCACCACACAGATACTGTGCCCTAACAGAGTCTGGATGGCCCTTTGTGGGAATGGTGCATATAATGGATAAAAATATTAAAAGATTTATTTTAAATTTTAATTATATATGTCTGTGTGTGGAAGTGTGCATTTCTAGGTGCGAGTGCATGTTTGTTGGGGGGGGGGAGTGTGCATATCTGGATGTGACTGCCCATAGATCCAGGAGTCATTGAATCCCCTGCCACTAAAATTATGGGTGGTTGTGAGCTGCCTGATGTGGATGCTGGGGACAGAACTTGAGTCCTCTGCAAGAGCAATACTCATTTGTAACCACTGAGCACCCTCTCCAATCCCTAAAATTTGCTTTTAAGATTACTTTCAGTCTTATGATATTTTTTCTAATATTCTAAAATCTAAATGAGTCAACTATATATAGATTTAAAAAGATGTTTGTCATTATCAACACCTCAAACTTCTTCTGTACTGAAAAACAATAAATCACAAGCTCAGAATCCATTTTTCCTCTCTTCCCTTTGCAGCTAAACCACTTGAAATCATGTTCTCGATTTCACCTTTCCCCCGCCTTGAGTGGGATTCACTAGGTTCACTAATCACCCTAAGAATTTCTGGGTCATTACAGACCACATGGAGCACCTGATACTGCCAGAGGCCCACATTTTTATAGATTTCTCTCACCTCTGTGACACTGTATCTTTGTCATTTCCTCCCATTTCTGTCAGCTTGAAGGTTCTACTTCCTTTGCCTATGTGGCATTTGGGCAAGTTGAGTCCTCATCTTCCTTCATCTCCATTTACTTCCAAGGTTTCATTGATCCTCTATGTACTGATGACTCGTGACTCTGGATCATGAACCTTGAGGTCCCTGGCAAGGGCTCCACACCCAGACATCCCACTGCCTCTGCGTTGTACCATAAAGATGCTGTTGTTGATATTCTCCAAGCTCCTCACCTCCCTCAGATCTGCTCCTTGCCACATCCCAGACAGATTTTAGGGATTTGTGTCCTTAGTTGCTCAAACTACAGACCCACATCTCTCTTTTGTCTTTGCAGAGGCACTGATATTTGTCTATTCCAAGTACTGACCATTTTTTTGTTTTATGTCCTTTGTGACTATATGGACCTGTCACACCTCCCCATTC
Source organism: Lophiomys imhausi (assembly GCA_907164525.1). Taxonomy (NCBI): domain Eukaryota; kingdom Metazoa; phylum Chordata; class Mammalia; order Rodentia; family Muridae; genus Lophiomys; species Lophiomys imhausi. Next base: position 367,846 of record CAJQZJ010000465.1, on the reverse strand, counting down.
TGCATTAGTCTTGAGCACCATCCTTTCTCATCTGTGCTGCTGCTGTGAGCTCCTAAGATGGATCTCTTGCCTTTTATGACATTAGGCCACACCACAGTGAATTTTTTTTTGTCTTTTTACTTAAGACCCTCTAATAGGTCTTTTTGCCTTCATAATAGAATATAAATGCCTAATAACAACATATAAGACTTGTTATAGCCATGTGAGTTGGGATGAATGTGGCAGCGTACACCTTTAATCTCAGCGCTCAAGAAGAGGCAGGTGGATTTCTGTGAGTTTGAGGCCAGCACGGTCTACGTACAGAGTTCCTGGCTTAGCAGAAGCTACATAGTGAGATCCTGAGTCAAACAAACATCCAAACATTGTCCTCTTTCTCACCTCTAGTGTGTTATACACCCACTGAAATTGTATAGAATGCCATATGTATTTGTTTCCCTCAGCTTAAACCCTCTCTGTCCTTCTGTATGTTCTGTCCACGCCTCTCCCACATGACCAGCCTAGTACCATCATGTCAAACCCGATTCAGATTTCATCAACTTTAGAGGCTCATTTTTCTGTAACTCTACCTCCACATTGCCAAATGATTTCACTCAGCATTTGGAGGCTTTTGACAAATGAGATAATGACAGCCCCAGGGAAGGAGTGATAGACTCCAGGATGGATTTTGTTATTAATGGAAAAAAGGAACAAGAAGCAAATTATTTGATAAATGAAAGTCATGAGGTCATATTGATTGATTCCAGGAGCAATGTCTGTGGCGTAAAGAACAAAAGAATTGATTAGGTGATAGTTAGGGTAGGTTTTTGTTTTCTTTTGTTTTCAGTGCTGGGTTGGAACCCACATCCATACACATGCACATTAGACAAGTTCTGAACCACTGAACTACAGCCCCAGCCTTAGTTTACTCTTAAAACACAGTAAGAGAAAAATCCTAGTGTATCAAAAGTGCAAACCTTTCTCAGTATTTCTCACATTAAGAAAGATTCCACAGCCTTGTTTATAAACTAATATTCACAATTTTCTTAAGGGAACAACCTCCATTGCTTTATTGTGAATTTATAAACATGCTCAGGGAATACATATCTGTGGAATAACCTGGTAACTATATTTCATTTTACTCACACACTCTTGAATTCCTCAAGGTCTATTGTAACAATACAATATAACTATTGCATGAAGAAGTTCTTTTCTTAAACTCTGGATCTTAGTTATTTATCATAACTTAGTTTTACTGCACAATCTAAAGCATTTAAATATTTTGGTTATTTTATATGTCTATAAAAAAGGGAAGTACAACATTAATCTATGTTTTTCATAAGTTATAGAACAAAGAGTCCTCTCAAAAGGACATTCCACATTATTGCTGATATCATATCTGTGCAGGAAATGATTGATATTGTGTCTGTCAAAGTCACTGTTCATTGAGCATGGACTTATTTTTTTTTTTTTTTTACTCTCATACACAATAGAGGAAGATAAATATCCTAGGAAAATGCTAAGAGAAGGAAGATGACAAAGCTTTTAGGCTGGGTATCTGGAGACATAGATCAGTTGGTAGAGTGCTTGCTCAGCCCACAAGAGACACTGGATTGAATCCCCAGGACTGCCTGTGAGCCACGCACTAAGGAGGCAGGAGAGTCAGATACTAAAGGTCATTGGTGACGATATAGTTAGTTGGAGGGCAGCCTGGGCTACATGATACCTTGTGGGTGAGAGAGAAAGAGAGAGAGAGAGAGAGAGAGAGAGAGAGAGAGAGAGAGAGAGAGAACACAGGATTGAGGAAATTTCCCCATTAGTGAAAAGATAATTCTTTTAAGTATCTGTTCTTATTTCTAATCATGTTATGGAGAAATCCCTCAAATAGAAATTATACATGTTTTTATTTTTTAAAAAGATTTATTTTATGCAATATATATACTTATTACAGTTTTCCCCCTGTCCCACTCAGTTCCTTCCTACCTCTTCTCCCATCTCGTCAGCTCCCTTTCTATCTCTCACTAGAAAAGAACAGGGTTCTAAGAGAGAACAACAAAACATAACACAATAAAATCTAGTAAGATAAAACAAAACCCATCACGTTGAAGTTAGACAAAGGTAAACCAACAGAAGGAAAAGAACCTCAAGATAAGGCACAAGAATAAGAGACCCACTCAATCCACACACCCAGGAATTCCATAAAAACACTAAACTGAAAGCTACAGTATGTACACAGAGGACCTGGGTCAGACCCATGCAGGCCCTGAGCTTGCTGCTTCAGTCTCTGTGAGCTCATATGAGCTTTGCCCAGTTGATTCAGAGGGCCTTGTTCTCCTGGTGTCCTCCATCCCCTCTCTCTACCTCCTCTTTCTCTTGTTTCCCTGAGCCCTGAGGGGAGGGATTTGATGGAGACATCACATTTAGAGCTGAGTGTTCTAAGGTCTCTCTCTCTCTCTCTCTCTCTCTCTCTCTCTCCCTCTTCATGATGTCTGGCTGTGAGTCTTTGTATTTGTTCCCATCTGGGATATGAGGAAGCCTCCCAGATGACTTCTGAATAACAGATTGATCTATGAATATAGCAGAACATCATTAGGAGTCATTTCATTGTTACTTTTTTTTTTAAAGATCATTAGTGTTTGGTTTTACCCTAGGTCTCTGGGCTCTCTAGTCTCTGTGTTAGGTATGGGTTCCATCTCGTACAGTGAGCCTTAAGTCAAATAAGATGTCAGTCTCCTACCAGGTTTTTGGCACCACTGCCCTAATCCCTCAGCACAACACTGAATAAAGATAATGTACCATGAATGTATGACACATTACATAATGGAGTATCACTTAGCTCTTTAAAAAATGACATCATGAAACTTGTCAGAAAATGGGTGGAATTAGAAAAAAAAATCATCATGAGTAAGCTAACCCAGACCCAGAAAGATAAATATAGTTTGTATTTACTTATATCTGGATATTTCCCATAAAACAAGTGATAATCAAACTACAACCTATAAGACTGTAGAGAGAAACCATCTAGAGAGATTAGACATAGAGTAATGGACTGGGGATATACAGATCTCCCTGGGAGGGAGAAATAGAATAGATGTTATGAGTGGACTGGAGCCAGGAGAATCAAGTGGGAATCAGGAATGAAGGTATGATTGAGGGAGGGGATGAGGGGAGAGACAGCTAGAATTGAAGGGCATTTGAAGGGCTGTATGGAAATATAGTGCAAACTTCCTGATATGTGAAGGTGATCCTAATCACTCTGGATCTTCAAATAATGTGGGATGAAATACCAACCACCCATCTCCTGTCACAAAGCTTCTAGTGTGGGGTTTGGATTTCTTCTAAGTAAGTTGTTGATCAAAAGGGTCACATTGAAATACCCAATCAGCCCAAGCTGTTGCCAAGACAAATAGGTTACTCTCCATACACTGACAGCAAGGCCTCATTGCTGAAGACAAGGCCCACACAACTCATTGAATATGGAGAGGTTAGAGCCTAACTAGGGCATTCACTCCTATGCCCCAGTGTCTATGACACTTTCTGCATCCTACCAAAAGAGAAACATAAATACAAACCCAACACAAAACCTTAGATCTACAACTTGCCCTGTCTGCAAAATATGCTAGAGTAATAGTGAATCAGTCTTTTTAAAGCTGGCAGCTTAAATATGATTCAATTTATTTTTTTTTAGTTAAATTCAGACTGTTGCTGAACCAGCATTCTTTCTGGGTAGGTTCAATGCAGCTGTCATGAGCAAAGGTTCATTTTAGCCAACAAGTACTTAATTTCTCTTCATTGCGACCAAAGGTACTATAACCTTGAAATGTCAATGTATTTAAACATGTTCACAGGAGAGTCTCAGAGGGAGAATCACAGCTTCCTGAAGGGGCTGCAAATGCTCTTATCCTATAATTCAGCCAATCAGCTCAAGAGAGCCCTTGAAAAACTCAGGTTCCCATGGCTTCATTCTAATTATTTCTGGATTCAGAAACTATGCAGGGCAGTTATCCAAACCAACACATAAAAAGGAAATTGATTTAGTCTGATATATATGGTGATACTTGGAATAAAATGTTAAGAATTTTCTCTCTTGATAATAAACTAATAGAAATCATTGAATCCTGTTCTATTTCCAGTAGGTGTGTGTGTTTTTGAGCTGAGAAATGTTGTGGGAGGACAGTAAAGGATGAGTAGACCCTTTACAAAGCCTTTATTTGTGTTACAATTTCTGGACTTAGTAAGGTATCTTTTGACAATCTCTCTGTCCCTCTGTCTCACTCTCTCTGTCTCTCTCTCTCTCTGTCTCTGTCTCTCTCTCTCTCTCAATAATATTGATTGTTTGGGAATTCACATCATGAACCACAAACTCTTGCTTCCTAGTCTTCCTAGGTCTACCTCCACCTTTGTCACCCCCTACCCCCACAAAAAGAAGAAAAAATTTTAAAACAGTTCTATTTGTGTTGCCCATGTGCTCCCTGAAACATGTTCAAACTCCCCAGTGGCCAGACCCTAAAAAAAAACAAAACTGAGTCCTCCCTCACCTACACCCCACCAGAAGCCATCAATTGTGGAGAGTTACATTTCAGCATCCTTATCACAATTTCTAAGAGTTTTCTTTGATGGTTTTCTGTCTAGGATGTTATTGGGGGGGGAGGTTGGTTGCCACCAATACCTTCTTTGGCCTTCTTTCTCAACTGTGAATTGTTATTTCTAACAAAATCTGAAACATTCAATTTTACAGATGAAGAGTTGGGAGCCAGATGTTGGTTTAAAAGTCCACTAGCTCATAGAGGCAGAGAAAGAACCCAGCTGACCTTCCTCCTCAACTGGCATCCTAAAAGGGAGCCTTCTTCCCCTTGCTGTCTCCAAAAACCCTTAAACTCATTGTCCCTCCCTTCTACTTCCTGTGCGTTTCCCAATCCGTCCTACTGACTTCCTCTTACTCTCTATGGTCTTTTCCTATGTTCACTCCCTGTCAACTGGTTGCTTGCTCCACTTCTTGACCTAGCAGAAGGCTCTTGGATGTAAGATGTATGCTAGGGTTGAGTCACACTACAACTAGAAACAGGTTTTTTTTTTTTCAGGAAACTACACAATCTTGGGGTTCACAGTGTGATCAAATTCCTGCAACAGTGAGTCAGCAGTCATCGGTACCATTTGCCAAGCTCTCTTATGCTCTTTCACCACCTTCAACTCTGAGTGCTCCAGATGCTTCTGAACAGTGCCCCCCTAAGTAATCACAGATCACATTGTAATATTAGGAGAACCCCACCATCAAAACATGTGCATTTAGTTCTTTAAAAGTGCAGGAAAGGGCTGGGATATTCAGTACTAGAACTCTTATCTAGCATGTTCAAAGCTCTAGGTTCCATTTTTAGTTATGCAATAAATAATTGAATAAATAAATAAATAATATTGCTATGCAGTGTACAATGTAACTTGTAGTGAGACACTAATCCCTAGAAAGTAATCCAGGAGCAGCAGAAGAATTAACGATCTTGTGAATTGCCTCCTGTTCACCTTCTTACTGACTTCCAATACTTCCTGGTTTGTAGAAAGAATTAACTAAATTATTAATCAGTATTTAGATTATATTTAATTGGTCAGCAGTATTAATCCTTAACCCACCGTTATAAATGACCACACACACACACCTTATGGATTTTAACAAGCCTTGGCCTGGTTGTGCAATCTTAGCCCATCTAAGCTATCCCTTAATTCTGTTCCTTAAATATATACATACATCTCCTACGTTGTTATTCTCCATGCTCTGCCAATGTTCCTGGCCATATGGAATGAGGTTCTTTTTTCTAACCCATGGTGTGTGTCCTCCTTCCTGATCTTTGCTTCTCTTGAAGGTTTCTTCTGGAGTCTTCTTTTTGAGACTTCTTGCACTGGAGGCTTCTTCTACCCATCAACCTCTCTGCTTCAAAAGCCCATATACCTTAGTCTCACCTACCTCTGTCTTTTCCCAATCTCAGGCCACAACATTTATTTAACCAGTCAGAGACAATGGTTAACAAGAAAGTTAACACAGCTTCACTTGTTGTACAGCAAGAAGGCTTCTGGGAGATTAATTAACATTTAAAATGCATAACATCACCCCATCACTGGTTTTTTCTTATCTTCCCAATACTCTACTTGGACCACGATGATGCTTCTAGAAGTAAGTCAATTATTTTCCTTGATATCATTGCAAAACTTTTTAAAGAGAGGCAGTGTGACACCAGAATTAACTGAACAGACCTTAGATGTGGGTCTGATTATGCTTGGATTTTGTATGATAAGAAAGAGCCTTTTATTCCAAACATCTGCACAAATTCAATACCTAAAGTCAGTTGATTACATTAGCTAGAAAACAATATCATCCTTTTTTTTTTTTTATTCAAGGAACTTAAAACAGTTTCTGAAAGGCTGGAGGGAAGAATAGGGGCTTTGTTCAGATGTTCTGTTCCCTCAGCTGTGTGAGTATAGCTGTGACTATGCTGGAGAAAGCTGAACAACCTGAGCAGGGGCCAGAGCAGAATAGATTTACTGTGACTCAACCCTTCTAAATGCCTTAGTGGCCCATTCTACAACCATGGGCACTTGCTTTGTCCCTAGCAGCCCTGTACTAACTTTTCTTGCCATGAGCTGGCTTCCATTCTTAATATAGATATTCTTCACTATTTAGTCCTCTATTTTCTCTCTTCTCATACTTTATTTTCGTCCATGAGAAATCTCCTTCATTCCTCTGTGATGGGGCCACAGTTGTGAATCAATGTCTGACACCAAACGTGGTGGCATGTGACTTAAATCTTACTACTTGGGAGCCAGAACCAGTGTGATTCCTGCAAGTTCTAGGCCAGTGTGGTCTATACAGAAATTTTTAAGCTAGCCACTGCTATTTACCAAGAATATGCCCCTAAACTGACAAAAGAGATAAATGAATGACTGACACAACAAGAAGTCGTCTGAATTGTTCTTAGTCAAAAAGAATGAGAAATGAAACTGCCATGAATAAAACCAACAGGAAACAATGATTCTTGTGTGGAGGACATCTCAGAATCACTTGAACAGATTTTCCCCACTAAACAGTTCACCTTTTTATCAAAGTAGCCAAGGCGGTGGTTCAAATGTATTCATTTTAGTCTAATTTCCCAAGAATTTTGAACACATACTTCTTGTTAGAACTGGTTGACAGGAATCAAAGTCCCTGTATAATCTATTTCTCATCCCAACTCTAAGTAATCTGATTTGAAATTTACCCCAGGGGAACTAAAGAAATGTGTTTAGATAATCAATCAGGATTAGAAACTATCTGAAAGGAAACCTGATTGAAAAGTTGAAAAGACTTAGCATAGGGATAAAAGCTTCAAGTGACAAACAGGTGCTTTTTGTCCAAAGTCAGGCTGTGTAGGAGGAATCCAAAGTTTTTGTAGATGTGCAAACATACTTATTGTCAGTCAAGAATCAGTGACAGTTGAATAATTTTTATTTTTAAAATATCATTTCCTTCACTTTTTGAAATTGTTATCTAATTATATCATTTTGTCTTTTCCTTTTCAAACCTTCCCAGATAGACCCTCCTATTCTCTTCAAATTTATAGCCTCTTTTTTCACTAATTGTTTTTAAATGTACATTTATGTATATGTAATATGTATAAAATATATATATATTTATGCACATATATATTTCTAAATATTACCTGTTCAGTCTTATAATGTTACTTGTATTTATGTTCTCATGGCTGTTTCACACTGGACAACTATAGGTGTGCTCTTCCTTGAGAAAAACTATTCCTACCACTGTCAGCATTCCTTGGTTGCCTGTAGTTCTCTGTGTAGGGTGGAGGCCTCATGGGCTTTCCCTGTCACTCTATTGGTGTTGTCCTTGTTCAGGTCAGGTTCAGGCAGTCATGCTGGTGAGACTTTATGGGTTTAACTTTTGAGATTTCTAGGAGATACAATTACACAGTAAATTCTCCATCATTTGGCTCTTAGAATTTTTCTGACACTTCTTCTGTAATGCTCCCTGAGCCTTATGTGGGGGAATTGTTTTGTAGATGTGGACTGGGCTCCACAACTCTGCATTTTGATTGGTTGTGGTTTTCTGTAAGGATCTCCAACTGTTGCAAAGAGAAGTCTCCTTGATGCAGAGTAAGGAATGTCCTTACCTGTTGGCATAAGGAAAATATTTATAATGTAGTTAGGGATTATCTTGGTTTAGTAAAGTAGAATTTGTAGGTTCTTCAAGATCCATGAGTTCATTAGCCCTGTAGTGGCACACATACCTTGGCAGTAACCAACGACTCTCTGATTGGACTCAAGAGGGAAATTGTGCTTCATACTGCAAAGATAGATAGACAACTGCCCAGGGCTAATGAAGTTAAAATGTTATATACTTAAAGAGCAATGTTTCTGTGTTTTGTGACATGTATATATTATGACTTTCAGACAGACTCAGACTGCCCGTATCTTAAGTCATGGTATAAATAACTCATCCCAGAGTCCTTCTATATCGATATTTCTTTTAGCAACTTCTGTTTATATTTATGTAGTGTATATGTTAGCACATACATGGCACAGAGAGTATGTAGAGATAACAGGGCAAGTTTCAGGAGTTTGTTCTCCTACCATGTGTGTCCAAGAAATTGGGCTCAGGTCACTGGGTTTGGTGGGAAGAGTCTTTATCTGCTGAGCCACCTTTCCACCTCTATATTGACATATCTTAGTGAGTCTCACTTACAGGTGAATATAATACAAAGTGGCAGGAAAATAGTGTAACATCCTGTGGTATAGATGGTACATAGAGCACAGAGATGAAACTAGAATAAGTGGATGCTACCCAAATAATACTAACTCAGTACAGTTAGCAGAAAAGGGTTATGTGAACATGGGGAAAACAGGGATATGGGGTTTTTAAATTGCCTGTTGCCAAGTAAATCTAAGTTGAGGCTGCATAGAGACTAGCAGGAATGTATGATAGAGGAACCACTGTGTCATTTGATTTGAAGCATGGCATATGAGGGGGATCAAATGTGTAGTGGGGGGAGGAACAGGAAATGTGCCTCCACACCTGAGCATATTCTTTCAGGCTGATGCTTAGAAGACTGGGAAGACACTGAGTTGATCATGCATGTGAGTGATATCATTTTCTAATTATTTCTGTCCTTCAACAGACATTATAATTTTGAGCTGCTATTATTTCTAGAACCCCAAAGTTTTAGCATTACCTCTGACTTTTTCTCTTTCTTGCCACCATGGCCAAAACCACGCCACATTCCCCTTGACTTTATCCATGTCAGAAATGCAGTTCAAACGAGAACTACATGGTGCATAGCTTTTTTCTTTTTAGTCACCAACACGTCAGAGCAACGTTGCTTTCCTCCTGGTGTGATAGTAGCTTGGAATAAAAAGTCTTTGCCTTGCAGGAAAGAGTCTTTATTGTTCCTTCTCTACAGGGTCCCTGAATCTGTCAGAGCAGGGGATTGGCTGTGATTAATTCATCCAGCAATTATTGTAAGCAAAATCTCCTTCCTTGTCACACAAATCCTCCATTTCTGTGGGAAACTTGCACTGGAGTTAGTGGCTGTTTCTGGTACAGGTTGATCTCTATTTATTATATTATAATATACATCTAATGACTAAGTGTTCATATACATTCAGTATTTTCTCATTTAATTTTATAGGAGCATTTCTCCATAAGAAACAAAGGGAGCCATTATGGTTTGGGCATGTGTTCTAGTTACTTTTCTATTGTTGTGATAAAACACCATGAGCAAGGCAACTTAGAGAAGAAAGAGTTTTATTTGGACTTGTAGTTCCAGAAGGCTAAAGTCCATGATGGCAGAGTATGGCATGGCGGCAGGAATAGAGATCTGAAGGCTCTTATCTTGAACTACAGACACAAAGCAGAAAGGACAAACTCGACACAGTGTGAGTCTTTTTAGTATCAAAACTCTGCCTCCATGACATACGTTCTCCAACAAGACCACACCTCCTAAGACTTCCAAACAGCACTATTTATCGGGGACCAAGTATTTTAATGCCCCAGATTATGGGAGACACACTTATCACTCAAACCACCATGATAACTCTTGGCTATGTTAAGTTGATGGCTGAAGTTAACTAGGATTTATGGTGAGATGGGAGTCCAGAGACTGGGGTGAAGCCAGTCTTTCTATTTCATAACAACTCTCTGATAAGAACTGACTCAGATTCACCTGAGTCCCTTCAAGGACACATTGCCAATGGCCTGAAGCCACTGCTAGACTCCACTTCATGTTTCCACTACCACAGTGAAGCCCAACTCTAACATATGAACCCACAGGGACACAGCAGTGTGTGCTTGGAGGGAGTCCAAGTTGGAAGGGTTCCTAGATGAGACTGGCCTATATCCATGTCTATGAGGAACTGTGTTAAGCATTAATTGATGAGGGATGGTACTGTGGTCAGCACCATAACTGGGCAGGAATCTGTACTGTTTTAGAAAGCTAGCTAACATGGGCCTGGACCAAGCCAGTAAGCAGCTTTTCTTCATGGATCCTGCCTTGATTTTCTGTCCTGATTTCTCTCAATGATGGCTTGTGACCTAGAAGCATAAGCTGAAATAAACCCTTCCCTCCTCAAGTTGTATTTCCTTTTGGTGTCTATTACAGTGACAAAAATCCAAGTAGGACACAATATAATCTTTCAGTTTCATGTGCTCTTTCCATGCCAGCCACCATGATGTGGCATGGTCAAGTGGACCCTCATTAGAGGCCAAATCAATGAAGTTGCCAATGTTGGACTTTCCATCCCTCTGGACAAGGAGGTAAACAATCTTTGTTACAAAGTACCAAACCTTGAAATATTTGTTACAGCAACAGAAATGAACTAGTCTAGGATCCATTGTCTCTTGAAATTTTTAATCCTTCAACCATTACCTTAGGCATTCCATCTTTGTTCAAGTCTGTTATATTTATTTTTTCTTCAGAGCCTGAAACTCACAGTTTTAAAGAACAGACAGGAGCTTCATACAATGATACATAGGGTCCAGCTCAGTGTAGCTTCTTTCTTTACTGAGTGACTTTAAGTAACTTCTAAGCCTCATCTTAATCACCAGGATAATTAAATCTACTCAGTAGTATATCTGTGAGGATTAGATGAGATAAAATACGTAAGGCTCTTACTGTGGTATCAGGCACTTAAGAAATACTAGCTCCTTTCTTTTTCACTTCCTTTACTAACTGATTGGTAAGTAAAGGAAGTACTATTTTATTTTATGTGTATGGGTGCTCATGCTTAGTCATTTTCTCAGATACTGAAGTCTGGATAATATAGATGTGATTTTTAAATGATTTAGACAATGCCAGAGGTTTCTAATTTACAGTGGTTACAGACCCCAGAATGATAATTGTTCCCCACAGGCTCCCATATTTGAATGCACGGTCCCCAATTGGTGGCACTGTTTGGGGAGGTTGTGGAGGCGAGGCCATGCTAGAGGTCAGATGTCACTGGGGAATATGATAGTTTGTGAACTCACTTGCAGTTTGCAATCTCTGTTTTCTGCTTACAGTTGAAGATGTGGTCTGTCATGCCTTCCCTGCCCCTATAGACTCTCCCTTTGGAGCTGCTTTTGGTCCATTACCACTGAAAAGTACCTAATACACCGAGGTTCTAGAGGCTAATGGTTAGTTAGTTTAAGCCCCAACCCAAACCTGATTTACAAAAAGATTACAAAGGCATCCATTTTCCTATCACCCCCCAGTTTACATGACTTTTCTTTAGAACACTTATATGGCATTGTTCAAAGATATATTCAGAGCAGAAAATCAGATATGAAAACCACTCCCCCTACAAACCTAACCTGTAACCTGTGTAAGGTGATAGGTTCAATAAACAGCTCCCTTGTTCAGCATAAACTTGGCCCGTCCAATCCATCTTTTCTTTTTTGTCATTCCTCAGTTTATCATTTAACTTATTTTAAAATATATCCCAATTCATAAACGCTACCAAGATTAAAGAGTCAGATACTCCTGAAAGTCTTTTTAGCTAAACCTATCAGCTCTTCAATTCTAGTTCTTACCTCCTGTCTAGAGGAATTTTAATCCAGCAACATGGCTGCTCTGACAAGGGATCACATTCAAACATCTTCTTGGTCTGTATGATCCAGCTGGAAAACAGACACACCACAGACCTTTAATTCCTCTGATGGAATTCAGACACTAACTGAGGGGCAGACAAAGTGATGAATCAGAGAAAGAGTTGACAGAATGAGTCAGAGATAGGATACACCCAACTCTCATGAGAAGAGACAGGAAAGGGAAGCTACTTAAGAACAGCACATAATGAGAGCAGGAGAGTTCATGGAGACAGTACAATACAGTGGAAGAGAGTACAGTACAGGAACACAGTAGAGTTCACGCAGTCAGCACAGTATACTACACTTTGGTGAAGTTCAATGCAGTTCAGTTGGGTGTAGTTGAGTTTTGGAGGCAGTTTTTCCAAGCAGAGCAATTAAGTGAGAAGCTGAAAGAAGCCAGTTTGAACCAGTCAACTTGGAGAGGAGTTTTGAGCCAGAACAGCTGAGTTGAACCAGCCAGCCAGAGTTCAGAAAGAACTAGAAAGGGTGACCTTATTCAGCAGTAAGTCTTGGAGGCTGAAACATTCTAGGCCTAGGCTAGCAGATGGAGGCTGAAGATGAAGCTGTCAAGGTCTGGGCTTACAGAGGATTAGATTGTATGGAGGCTAAAAGCCTTCAGGCCTAGGGCTAGGGATGGATAGAACAGATAGAAATGCTGTGGGCTCAGCCCAAGCCATGTATTCATAAAGCTTGGATATGGCTCTCATCTCATCTTCCCATCTGAGAAAAGAAAAGCAACATTTGCATGCTGCTTCTCAGAGGTGACCTTGTCACATCTTTTAACCAATTAGCCCCTGGTTTCCAAATCTTTACACTAGAGATTAGTGGTAGAGTTCCAGCATAGAGCACATGAAGGCCTTGGATCTACTTCTCAAGCACCTCAAAAATATTTTAGAGATTATATATGAATTATTTTTTAAATTACTATTTTATGTATATGGGTGTTTTAGCTATGTATATGCCTATGAGTGCCTGGATCCTCTGGAACTGGAGTTATAATTTTGAACCAGTATACGGGTGCTGGGAATTGAACTCTGGTCCTCTAGGAAGAGTGGTCAGTGCTTTTAACCTCTGAGCCTCTCTCCAGTACCTATATGAATTACTTTTGAGGGGAAATGATTTCTCATGAACCCAGCCCATTCATCTGATGGCATGAATGAATAGTTGAGAAATATTCAATATTTCAAAGATTATAAATGTCTGTAATGTAAAGTTAAGACTACAGTCTTTTGTGAGATTGTTATTTCTTCTTTGCAGACATTTTATTTTTCCTTGTATGACTGTACGTGGTTTTATATTATTGTTTCCACTCTCCTTAGTCTCTTTTTTCTCTAAACTATTTTCTTCCTCCTGTGTGTTTTGGTTTCCATTTTTCACATTAGAGGACCCTCTCCAAACCCAGACAAAGGTGAAAAATGACTGGCTTTGTCAGCTCTGGCTGTCAATGGGAGGAGATAGTGGATGCTTTCCTTTAGTAATTTGGACTTTGTCTCTTTAATATGTATCAGATAATCGGATTACTCAGAGAGGTACCCTTTAGCCTTCTGCCCAACATTTCAACACTCCTTTCTATATAATCCTTGTTTAATTGACTTTGTTTCTCAACTTCCATTTCCTATAATCCTATACAATTTGAAGAAATCATCTCAGCATCCTTTTAGGGATAAAAGAACCAAACCACAAGATTGTAGATTATACCACGAATTAAGGAAAGTGTGAGATTTTGCAACTTTAAAACAGATGCTGCATCCTTGAAGAGCTATAGCCCAGCTGCCTGGGTCAAAGGAACCTTGAATTATAACTTTATTAGTACCTCCTGGACTCCCCCACTCCTATCCAGAACTCCTAACATGTAGGCTAAGTCACATGGCATGGACCTTTCCCCCACTTGGAAGCCCGTAAGAGCAAGACATTTCTTTGTGCACTGGAACTGTGTCTTTGTTTTCTGTGTCTCCCTTTAGGGCCCCAGCATAATGGGCTGATGTAATTCTTCAAATAAAACTCTTATGTGAAAGATGATCCAGGTCCACTCCTTGCATTTGCACCTACAAAAAAAAAAAAAAAAAAAAAAAAGAAGAATCCAGAAGCGAAGCAAGTGTCCTTTAACTAACCATTATTGCTGCCTTGCATTTTGTCTACATAATGATATCAAGGTCTAGTATACACTACTGTAAATTTTGTAATAGTTGGTATTTGTATTTTCCAGTTTTATTGCAAGATAAACAGTTCATTCATTATAATATAAGCTATGCATTTAAAACAAGGCTTAGTGCCTTTCATCATGTTCTCTTTGCTGAATTGTGATGTCTTGAAATGTTTACTCAGTGAGTGCGTGCGCAAGCGTGCACACACACATGCACACATGCCACGTTATTGTATATGTATATATGCTGTATACTGTAAATATGTACAGTTTTAACTTGTTAATTAAACCTTAGTGTAAAAAATGGCTAACTATTTAACCACTATTTAAATTATTGTTAATTGATTTGGAACCATTAATCTTTAAGCAGCCATCATAAATGAATACACAGACACCATGTGGATTTTATCAAGCCTTGGTCTGGATCGAGCAATCCTAGCCCATTTAAGCTCGCTCTTAATTCTATTACCCAAATATAACCCCATATATACATACATCCCCTTGGACTGCCATTCTCCACGATATGCTGATGTTCCTGGCCATGTGGAATGAGGTTCTTTTTTCTAACCCATGGTATGTGCCTCCTTCTTCCTGTTGCTGGCTGGAATGCCTTCTTCTGTCTAAAGTGCAGGCTTCCTGCTCTAATCCCAGGAAGTCCCACCTTTCTCTGTCTTTGCCCAATCTCAGGCCTCGGCATTTTATTTAACCAATTGGAGTCCATGTAAGTAACAGACAAAAAGCAGGACCAATTAATTAACATTTAGAATGCTTAACACTACACCATCACCTTAGTTAGGTCCAAGGAAAAATGAGATAAAAATGATGAAAAAAAATAAAATGAAGGTGATTACACAATTATGAGAGTCCTACAATTAGCACATTAATTTAAAAATAATGATTTTATAAAGCTGCAAGTAAGGCTTGTCTAAAACTCAGAACCTATAGAAGAAAAACTAAGCCAATTCATGATGGGTTTAAAATTTTTATTTTAGTTTATTTCTTTGCATATGCATGCATGAGTGTGCATGTGTGTGTGTGTGTGTGTGTGTCTGTCTGTCTGACTGTCTCTGTCTGTGAGTGTATGAACATATTGTGAGGGTGTGCATGCCTATGCATATATGGAGGTCAGCAGAGGGTATTAGATGCCTCAGAGCATCCTTGTTTAATTGACTTTGTTATCCTGAATATGCCTGTAGCCTCCGTGTTGGAGCTACAGGCATATTCAGGATAACCAGCTTGTTATCATGTGTGTACATGCTGAGGTTTGAACTCCCTCCTTACAACTGTGTAGTAAGCACCCTTAATTTCTTAGCTATCTCTCTAATTCCAATCCATGGTATTTTTTATTTAAAGGAAATTTAAAAAACATTCTTCAAAGTGAAAAACACAGAAAGTTATAAGAAAGAAACATAATGGAAGATGCCCAGAGAGGCAGCTGTGGAGAGAGGGAGAAGCAGACACTAGCATACTGAAAGACACAGTGGCGTGAGGCTGAGCTCAGTGTCCAGGGAGATAGCCCTGACCTTGGCAGCCAGGGACAGATGTCATCTGGGAATGACCCCAGAGTCTAATAGCTCTGAGCTGAGACCAAAGTCAAACTCTAGAGCCAGCTTTCCATGGGTCACCGCTGCAGAGGATGCTGGCATGTACATGATACCCACAGGGGCATCCTAAGAGGGACCAACACACAGCAAGTTTTCAGGTAGGATGATAGCTCCTCTGCTTGCATGAATCTCAGTGCTTCTTACATTATCAATGCAAGAGGAGAACTCCATTTAGCTATTCACATCTCAGACCTGAAGGGCTTTGGTGTGGGGAGTCTTGGGAGGGTAAGAGAACCAGCTCAGCCTACAGAGTGCAAAGCTAAGTGTGGCCACCAGAGGCCTCTGATCCATAAGAAGGGAAATACCCATTCTGACGCCATCTCTAGTGGACTTTAGACACTTATCCATGCACTCAGTAAACAGGAAGGATGAGAATCCTCAAGTCCAACTGACCCTCCCACTTCTGTGCATGCAATTTGCTGTCTCCAATATTTGAAGAGCCAGAAAGAAGCTCTTCTAATACTTTGTTTTCCACCTTTCTTTATAGTCTTTGTGACTCTTCTTTTTGAAAGCAGGATTTTTACTTTATTATATTTAATTTTCCCCATGTTTTATTTGCTGTACCTGTTTGCACATGCATCTAATATTCTAAGTTTGCTTTTGCCTTTCTTTACTTTCCCCAATACCTACACACACACGCACACACACACATGCACACACACACACACACACACACACACACACACACACGCACACACACACATGCACACACACACATGCACACACACACACGCACGCACGCACACACACACACACGCACACACGCACACGCACACATGCACACACACACACACACACACACACACACACACACACACACACACTGAGTTTTGAAGCCAAATTTTTTCTTTTACTTTATTATCTCTTTACTTTTCTACCCTGGGCTTTTCCTACCTTCTTATACATTTAGCAGTATTTGACTTTACTATATTTTTTTGTAGTGATGTTCCTACATTTTTATTCACCATTTAACAGTTATCTAATTCTGTTATTGAAATTTTTCATTATTGAAAAATATTTTTGTTTTATCCTTTTCTTTTTTCTGTTATCTTGTTCTTTTCTCTTACCTTTTATAACATTCTTGTTTATTCTTTTTCTTCTGTTATTTAGCCTTACTTCTCCACCTTCCTTGTCTCCTTCCTTTGCCACATTCATTTACTATCTTCACACATGACCTACAGGATATTTGCCTTCACAGTACTTTCAGTGGTTGTTTTGTAGTTTAATGATAATGGATGCTATATTAGCAGGCTGTAATTGATACTCTGTGTATTTTCAATACTCTACCTTTTTCAGTATAACTCAAAATACTACAAAGTATTTGCAAGAACAATAAGGTAAGATAAGGAAAAATGGATAAAATAGGAAAAGAAGTTATATTGTCTCTACTTTAAACAACAGTTCAAATTAAATTAAAAGACCTTAAAGACCCCAACTAGAAAGGTCTCGGACTTGATAAAACTCTTTTTTAAAAAAAATAACAAAATGTAAAATCAGCAAACAAATGTTTTTATTTACCAATAATGAACTTAGCAAGTAAGAAATCGGGTCAAAAATTTCATTCACAATAGCTTAAAAAATAAGTTAAATGCTTAGGAATAAACCTTATCAAGGATGTGAAAGATCCCGCAATGAAAACTTAAAGAACCAAAGAAAGAAACTGAAGAAGACAGTAGAAGACGGGATAACTGCCTATGCTCACTGGGTGACAGAATAAATATTAAGAAAATGACTGTATTACCAAATGTGACCTACAGGTTCAGTACAACCCCTAACGAAACTTCAAAGTTCCCTAAACTAAAAGAGTTAATCCTTGAATTCATATGGAAGTTAAAAATATCTTGAATAGTCAAATCAGTTTTTAGCAGGAAGTGCAATACTGAAGGTTTCACAATAAATAATATCAAATTATATTACAGAGGTAAAGTAACAAAAGCAGCCAGGCACAGACATCAAAATGGACATGTAGATCAATGGGTGGAATAGAACCCAGAAATTAACATATATATATGTTAGATATATATGACTATCTAATTTTTGACACCAGTGTCTATCAAAAATATCCATTAGTGAAATGAGAGCCTCTTCATTAAATGGTACTGAGGAAACTGTATTTCCATATGTAGACAAGTGAAACTAGATTTATATCTCTTACATTGCAGACAATCCATTTAAAATGGGTCAGGTACTTTACTGTAAGATCTGAAACCTTGAAACTGGTAGAGAAAGCACAGCAAAAACATTTCATTATATAGTTATGGGCTATTTTTTTATATAAAAAATATCCTAGTTGCTCAAGAAGTAATTCCAAGAATTGACAAATAGGATTACATGAAACTAAAATCCTTCTGCAAAGTAAGGGGCGGGGGCGGGGGGAGCAGAAGAGTGAAGAGAGTCTACAGAATGGGCAAAATTACCTCTCTCAAATACACACCAGACAGGTGATTTATGTGTGGTTATATAAAGAACTGCAAAAATTAAACACAAAACAGGCCAAACCATCCAATTTAAAAATAGGCCAGTGAGTTGAACACGTAGTTCTCAAAAGAAGAAAAACAAATTGCTGAGAATACTTGAAAAGGCATTCAGTATCCTCAGCCATTAAGGAGATGCAAATTTAAACTGCTGGGAGATAATTCCTTCTCAACCGTCAGAATGGCTGTCATCAAGAAAACAGACGGCAGCAAATTTGGTAAAGATGTGAAAGGGGAAATCTTGCTTACTGAAGGTGGGAACAGAGACATAAACATGTACATTTATTGTGAAAACCAGCATAGCGGGTTCAACTAAAAATAGAACTACCATGTGTCTAACTCTGCCACTCGGGTACATACCTGATGGAATCTAAGTCAACATACTACAGAAATATTTGCACCTCTTTAGAGACTTAACATTCACAACAGCCAAGAAGTGGAACCTGCCTACACGTCCATCAGCAGATGAATAAATAAATATAGAAAATCTGGCACATATACTCAAAGGAATTTTATGACGCCATACAGAAAAATGAAATCACAATATTTGTACGAAAACAGATGCCCCGGAAGTCGTTATGTTGAATAGAATAAGTCAAACTTAAAAAGACAATTGCATGCTTTTCCTTACTATGGATCTATACTTATGTGGATGAACATGCATATACATATATGTTTATATATATACATATACATATATATATATTTGTATGTCGCAAAACTAGGCATACCACAAGAGAGAAGGAAGAATGGTGAATGGAAGTGAGAAATGGAGATATTAACGAATATATGTAATAAGAAAGCAGACTTGGAGGCTAACTAGGAAAAGGAAAAGAACCAGCTGGAAAGATGCCCTGTGCTACCACCTGTGAAGGCCTTGCTATTCCCATGGGTCTGACGCACTGTGGTCTTTAAGATGGCCATGCTAGTCTCAACAGTACACATTTACTCAGGACTTCGTCTTGCTCCACAGTCCTGATTATTATTATTATTTTTTGTCAACTTGACACAGGTTAGGGACATCTGATTAGAATTGACTTGACTGGGTGGCAGGGAATGAAGAAATGAGAGACACATGTACAGAAAGTCTGGGATGGGGTGTGATGGATGAAAAGGGTAGAAGTCTTAGGCTGCAGTCCTTCGGGGGAGGAGGCTGTCTGTGGCTCACTCTTCCTGCACATACTGTGTATTCAGATTAGCAGAAGATCTTATCATTTATCTGAGCCTGATCCATGGAATGTCTTGCCATTCCCTTGGATCTGAGGCACTGTAGCCTTCAACATGGCCACACTAATGTCAACAACGCACACTTATTCAGGATTTCATCAGCTCCTCATAGTCCTGGTTAATATTTTGTGTCAACTTGACACAACCTAGAGTCACCTGAGAAGAGGAAACCTCAACTGAGAAAATGTGCCCCATCATGTTGGCAAGCCTGTGGAGGCATTTTCTTGATTGGTGGTTGATGTGGAAGGATGCAGTCCAATGTGGGTGTGGACATCCTTGAGAAGGTGGCTCTGGTGTATACAAGAGAGCAAACTGAGCCAGCCACTAAGACTCTTTCCTCATGGCCTCTGCTCCAGTTCCTGCCTCTTGTTTCCTGCCCTGACTTCCCTCAATGACAGACCATTATCTGAGAATTGTAAGACAAATTAAATTAATTCCTTCCTAGTTGCTTTTGGTTAGAATGCTTTATCATAGCAATAGAAACCTCTCTAAGACAAGAAGATAGGACAAATGGGAGGACAGTGAGGGAAGGAAACAAACTAGGAAAAAATACAATGGTGCGTATGTATGAAGTTGCTGTAAGGAAACTCATTAATTTCTATTCTAACCTAAAATATGAAAAAGCAGTATTTATTTTTTGTAAACATGAATATATACGAACTTCTCAAAATAATATTACATTAGTATATTCAATCCATCCTCTATCCATACCATGTCTCTTCCAAACTCACATTAACACAGACAGACAGGATTCCAAACCCCCTTCCTTCAGAAAAATGACTTATTTTAGCCAAAGTAGTGTTAATGGGGTTTTGCTCATGGATTTGAGTTAGAAAATCAAACCCCTTTCGAGCTGCAGTGAGTTCTAATCAATCGCTGTTCTATACCATGTTAATTGTTTCTTTTTTTTTTTCTTTCTGGAGAACATTAAAGGAAAAAGATTCAATAAGGCAATGTAGTCAAATAGAATTTAACTCATTACTGTCTACAAGGTTTTTATTGTTTTTCAAACATGTAACTGTAGTTTAGGAGTAGAAAAACAGACTGATAATGTTCTCTTGAAGCCGATTAACATACAACATTGGAAGTGGATGACACAAGAAACATTTCTTTGACTCTTATCTTTTCAGGTAAATTATAAAATAATAAAACCATGCCTTGTATTTCAATAGCAACTTAACAATAAGAAAGCCCGTTCCCTCTAAAGAAATACTAATGCTGGCTGGCTACTCAGTGCAGAGCCCTTTTATAGATATGGTGACCTCTTTAACCCAAAATATTAACAGTGAAGGATATGCCAGAGTAAACACCAAGACAGTGATGTGAAGCACAAGGGTGAGGATGTCCTAATTTTAAGGAGCAAAATTTTGTTCTTCACAGAGTGGAAAAGAAAAGACGCTTGGCTATAGCTCTTCAGTGAAAAGAAGGAAGGACAGGTTTTGGAGCCTAGGAGGAAGGCAATCTCCAAGAGAAAAAGGAGAAGTCAGTTCTCAAAAGCAGTTCAATTGATGAGAAAACAGTTGTTACATTTAACGTCTGTCCCCACTAACTGCTGTGGGAATGGGTTAGTGAATGACTCCTGGGCCCAATACACAAGTTGAAGTCTGTCTGAATAATCATGACGGGGTCCAAGGTAGTCTTGAAATGAATTCTACCACAGTGGCCAGCCTGGCCAGGCATGGCTGCACAGCAGGAGAGAGATAATCTGGAGGTTTGTGCCTATAAGAGTGAGAATGTTGAGGGTCAGGAAGAGAAAGGAGTTGGGGACATACGTGTAATATTTCTAAGGGGATACCAGTGTGTTATTGCAATATTTTATAACTTGTGTTTAGCTAATAAGGAAATGCAGCATTTGATATTTTGAAGGTAAAACCTAAGCTGTAACTGAGAGACTAGCCCCGATTTTCATTTGTTTTGAAGCTCACCATTTCATGGTTTTAGAAAAGTGACACATGGATTATACATAAATGCCACTTCCTGCACAAATTGAGTTGCATCGATTTGATCATTGCTTTCTGAATAATGCATATTAACAGCATGAAGCAAAGTATGCCGTACCCCACGCTTGCTGGCAACAGAAAATATAAAAAATGCCCTGTGTGAATTGGTAAAACTGTCACTTAGGAGTAGAGCAACAGACACAAGCCAATTAATTCATAGAAATTTTGAGGCATAAAATGTAATTTTTTCCACACTTGTAAATTTTCAGATCTAAGAAAAATATTAACTGCTTGAATGTTTAAATAGAATGCTGTCAAAGTAAATTCAATCAGATATGCAAGGATAGGATCAAATGTCAGTTTATCACCAAGAAAAAATATCAAAACCAACTACTACAAAACCAAAGCAACGGGGGAGCGAAGATGGCGGCGACCTACACTGACGCATTCTGAACGCGGGGGAAAAAAGAGCCATAAAAAACACAGAGTTACTGGGCACTGTGCAAAAACCGGGGGGGCTAGACCCCCCCCCCCCCGGGAACGCTCACAGCTCCCAAGGGACTGTTAAAAGTCCCAGGACAAGGCTCTCTCCCCATCTCTCACAGACACGGAGGCCACTAAACCGGGGATTCGGGAACTCCCATTTGGTGAGGCGCCTGGTAAGATCGTTCCCAACTTACAGCAGGCAGAATCAGGGTCCACTTGGCCATAGATCGCTGTCCTATTGGGCTCCCCACACATCAGGTTGAACTTATACCCACTTAGAAAAGGTTGCGAGATAGTGGAAGCCTTAGCAAGGAACAAACAGGGGGCTCAGCGGGTGGTCTGCAGCCGCTCGTGAAGCGGAGGGCGGGAGGTTCCGAGAGAGCTCAGGAAGTGGGGAACACAAAAGCAGGCGGGAGCGGCCAAAACTCGCAACATCACGATAGCGCAGCTGGGGAGCGAGCACGGCTGGCAGGGCCAAATCCCCGCCAGTCCACGGCAGGTCATCTGGGGAGAGAGACAGGCGTGGGTGGGACCAGGGGTCCGTGCACCCACGGCGGAGCTGCTGGGACGAGAGGTACACTCAGGCAGCCAGAGGATCCAGGGCTTGGGGTACCCACGGGACCCATGGCGGCGCAGACAGGAAGGAAATCAGGCACAGGGTCCAGCCCTGTGGCGAGAAGACTAGAGAGAAACCAGAAATCGGGACCATAGCTGTATCCTGGAAAATCCAGACATGTCAGGTGTGGAGCCAGACCCTGTCAGCCTCTGGGACAACAAACAAAGCCCACAGAATCTGTGCCTGGGCAAACAGGCCCATACCATCAGAACCATTACAGGCTGATAACTCAGAGTGCAACATAGAGAAGTCTGAATTGGGAGCAGTGAAACAATCCTGGTCCATTACTAACAACCTGGGAATAGGCTGCACCAGATCACAGTGCCTCTGGCCATTAAAATCACAGTGACCTTGAAATCCCCCTGTAAGCAACGACAGATAGCCAAGTAACTCGTCCCCTGCACCAAATCATCCACTGTGGTTCCAAGCACAGAAAACAGACAGCTAAATGAATCCAATGGCGAAAGGTCAAAAAAAAAAAAAATAGAAATCAAGGAATTATGACTCCAACAAAGCAGAACCACCCTAGCTCATCCAATTCGGATGACCACACACCAACAGAAACACATGAAAACATTGACAATTCTGCAGTATGGAAAGTGATAGAGTCCCTGCAAGAAGAACTTAAATCTATGAAGGAATTCAAAGAAACCACAATTCTACAAATCAAAACAAGGAACAACACCATTAAAGAGCTCCAAGCCAAGGTGACAGAGCTTGAACAGGAAAAGGAAAAAGCCATGAAAGATTTTCATACAAAAACAAGCAAGCTGGAGAAGGAAATGTACAAAACGAACAAAACCATACAAGACATGAAAATAGAAATAGAAACAATAAAGAAAACACAGTCAGAGTTAAAAGAGGAAGTGGAGAACCAAGGGAAGAGAACAGGAACTACAGATGTGAGTATCAACAATAGGATGCAAGAGATGGAAGACAGGATCTCAGGCATGGAAGATTCAGTGGAAGAAATCAGTACAACATCCAAAGAAAATGAGAAGGCTAAAAAATCTCTCACCCACAACATCCAAGAAATCAAGGACTCAATGAAAAGACGGAACCTAAGAATTATAGGTATAGAGGAAAGAGAGGACTCCCGACTCCAAGGTCCAGGAAATATCTTCAACAAAATCATAGAGGAAAACTTCCCAAACCTGAAAAAAGAGATGCCAATAAAAATCCAAGAGGCATACAGAACACCAAACAGATTAGACCAGAAAAGAAACTCCTCTCGCCACATAATAATTGAAACCCCAAATGTACAGAACAAAGAAAGAATATTAAAAGCTGTAAGAGAAAAAGGTCAAGTCACATACAATGGCAGACCCATCAGAATTACACCTGACTTCTCCTCAGAAAC
>CAJQZJ010000465.1:315544-338917 GCA_907164525.1 Lophiomys imhausi | reverse complement strand
GTAGAATGTTAAAGTCAGGGGCCAAATAGGTATAAACTGAACATTGGGAAGGTATACTGGGCCAATTTACTATCATAAATGTGGCATATTTATATCTATTGTTTTGTATAATAATTACTGTTATAAGAGAAGGAACCATCTGTTTGACTGAAAGGGGAAACTTCTGGAGGGAAGAGGGTGGAAGGGCGGGTTAGGAAGGGGGAATAGGGAGGGGTTTGTTACTGAGATGTAACTTGAAGAAAAAAAAATAAAGTATTTAAAAAAAAAAAAAAAAAACCAAAGCAACCTATGTCCCCTTACGATGTCTCTATTTTGTAGAGAACTTTATTGAGTGTGATACCTGTTAAGTGG
Organism: Lophiomys imhausi; assembly: GCA_907164525.1. Classification (NCBI taxonomy): domain Eukaryota; kingdom Metazoa; phylum Chordata; class Mammalia; order Rodentia; family Muridae; genus Lophiomys; species Lophiomys imhausi. The sequence continues at coordinate 338,566 of CAJQZJ010000465.1, read as the reverse complement.
CAGAGAGTTTACTAAATACCACAAATAGCTGATTCCACACGTGTGGACATGTGATGACTTCCTTCCCTGGTGTTTTTCTTCTAAAATGAGATGGGAGATCTATGGTGAGATCCAAAACACTGGAATTGGCATCTTTGAGAAAATCATACACTTTTATAGGCATTCAAATTGATTTAAAGTTACACGATACTTAGCTCTAAATGAATGGAAATGTGAAACCTCTCCTTTCTTTTATCTTTCAGACAAGGTTCTGAATGGGAATTTTTTTTCCTTTATTTTTTATTTCTTCAAGTTACATCTCAATTGCACTCCCCTCCCTATTCCCCCTCCAGTCCCACCCTCCCACCCTCAAACCCCATCCTCTTCCCTTTTTTTTTCTTTTAAGTTTAAGGTATATCTTTTTTTTTTTTGAACAGTTTACAGCAATGTGTTGTTTAATGGAGAATAATAAAAGCCTCAGCTTACATTCATTAGACAACTTTCAAACTAATACATTTTCTTTCTTATGAAAAATTTACTTTTACTATAGCAGTGAAGCTAGTTTAATGTTTTTGAAATTTTAACTTTTATTTTTTTATATAAGTACTTTATTTTTTTCTTCAAGTTACATTTCACTCACAAACCCTTCCCTATTCCCCCTTCCTGTCCCACCCTTCCAACCTCTTCCCCCACAACAGCTTCCCTTTTCAATCCAACAAATGGTTCTTTCTCTTATAACAGTAAATTCTATACAAAGCAGCAGAATTAAATATGCCACATTTATGAGAGTTAAATGGCCCAGTATACCTTCCCAATGACCAGTTCATACATATTTGGCCCCTGACTTTAACCTTCTACCTTCTAACCATCTCCATGAGTTTAAAGTTCTATAACTGACTTAGTTTTCATAATAACTTGCACCACTATTATAACCATCTTCTTAGATCTAGAACGCCCTCTTATATCTTATTTCCCCCTACAGTTTCCCCTTACAGTCCAAAAAAATGGCTCATTCTCTTATAATAATAAATACAATACAAAACAACAGAGGTAATTAGGCCACAGTTATGAGGGTTATATGGGTTAGCATACATTCCCAATGTCCAGTCCATATGTAATTGGTACCTGACTTTAACATTCTACTATCTAACCAACTCCATGAGTTTAAAGTTCTATATCTGACTCAACATTCATACTAACTTGCAACACAATTTTAAAAGTATATTCTTAGATCTATAACACTCTCTTGACTCCTAAACAACTCAAAATTTAATTATGAGACTCTAGATATCTGTTCTTCAACCACCTCAGAGACCTGAGAGGGATAAATATATCTGATTTTATAGGAAGTACAGGGCCTGCAGCATCCCAAACTAAGAAATGACATACCAGTGGCTGCCTGGACAGTTCCCATTTTCTCTCCATACATTACCGCATCGATCTTCAGTAATTTGGCCCCGTTTCTCTGACAGACATTGATTGTAGAGCAGGGGTTATGAAGGACTTACCTACCCTGTCTTGGCAGAGCTAGGTTGTCAACTTACCTGCTTCCAGGTTTTGTCTTTTTTGGACAGCATTCTGTCTACAGTTAGAACAAGGGGCTTTTCCCCACCAAGAGATAGGCTTGCTACTAATTCAATCATCTCCCATTGGAGATTCTTCGATGCTCATCTTCTACTTAGGGTAGAATAGGGGGTGCTGTCAGGAGTTGATATGTCTTGATATAAAAAAATCTAAAGTTACGAAAACATCTTTGAATGCCATATTCTGCAGATCTCTTGAGGTTTTTGAAGAGGCCCTATCTATCCCTTATATTAGGGTAAACAGATGTTGCTTGTCTCTTAGCAGCTTTATTTCTGATTAGCTTAGAAAATAATTATAATAGGCTGTCATAGTACCTAACAGAATGACCAGCTTGCATAACCATTAGTTTGCATTTCTTAATTATCCTAAATAGTTTATAACAATTAGTAGTAAAAGGCGAAACATCACATTTCATTTTTTTTCTTTACCTCCTAACCCTTCCATCCCATTTCTCTGGGGTGGGGTGTCCTTATATAACAGTCCCTCATCTCAGTTGAGAGGTTGTATGAGGGGCAAAAGCCTCCTCATTCATTGGGGGTCTACGAAGCAGTACCATCAGTGAAAAGTGTCTCGTTGCCTGGGAGAGAGAACTAAAAAAACAAACAAATAAGCAGACAAATAGATAAAAAGACTAAAAAATAGAAAAAAATATAAAATATGTATAAAAAATAAAAATTAAAAATTAAAAATAAGAAGTCTATGTCCAAGTTCCCTTTGGTGTGTTAGTTGTAGTATCGATACCTTCTACTATATGTCTAAAATCCTACTATAAGTGAATAGATGCCATATGCGTCTTTCTGAGTCTGGGTTAGTTCACTCAGGATGAGCTTTTCTAGTTCCATCCATTTGGCTGCAAATTGCATAATTTCATTGTTTCTGATAGCTGAATAATATTCCATTGTGTAGATGTACCACAGTTTTTTAACCCATTCTTCAGTTGAGGGACATCTGGGTTGTTTCCAGTTTCTAGCTATTACAAATAAGGCTGCTATAAACATAGATGAGGAAACTTCCTTATGATTCCGTGAAGAGGCATTTGGGTGTATAACCAGAAGTGGTATGGCTGGGTCCTGAGGCAGAGCTATTCCAAGTTTTCTAAGATATCGCCAGACTGACCTCCATAGTGGTTGCACAAGCCTGCATTCCCACCAGCAATGGAGTAGGGTACTCCTCTCTCCACACCCTCGCCAGCATGTGCTGTCATTTGAGTTTTTGATCTTAGCCATTCTGACAGGTGTGAGATGGAATCTCAGAGTCTTCTTGAGTTGCATTTCTCTGATGATTAAGGATGTTGAGCATTTCTTCAAGTGTCTCTCAGCCATTAGGGATTCCTCCTTTGTGAATTCTCTATTTAGCACTGTCCCCCATTTTTTGATTGGATTTTTTGGTTTCTTGGCATTTAATTTCTTTTGTTCTTTGTAGATTTTGGATATTAGCCCTCTGTCAGATGTGGGGTTGGTGAAGATTTTCTCCCAGTCTGTAGGCCGCTGTTTTGTTTGAATGACAGTGTCTTTTGCCTTACAGAAGCTTTTCAGTTTCATGAAGTCCCATTTATTGATTGTTGGACTTAGATCCTGAGCTGTTGGTGTTCTGTTCAGGAAGTTGTCAGTTGTGCCAATTAGTTCGAGGGTTTCTCCCACTTTTTCTTCTAGTAGATTTAGTGTGACAGGTTTTATGTTAAGGTCTTTGATCCACTTGGACTTAAGTTTTGTACAAGGTGATAAGTATGGGTCTAATTTCATTCTTTTACAAGTGGACATCCAGTTGTACCAACACCATTTGTTGAATATGCTGTCCTTCCATTGTGCCATTTTGGCTTCTTTGTCAAAAATTAGGTGGCCATAAGTGTGTGGATCTATTTCTGGATCTTCAATTCTATTCCATTGATCTACTGGTCTGTTTCTATACTAATACCATGCTGTTTTTACAACTATTGCTCTGTAGTATAGCTTGAAATCTGGGATGGTGATACCTCCAGATGTGTTTTTATTGTACAGGATTGATTTAGCTATTCTGGGCTTTTTGTTGTTCCATATGAAATTGAGAATAGCTCTTTCCAAGTCTATAAAAATTTTGTTGGTATTTTGATAGGAATTGCATTGAATCTATATATTGCTTTTGGTAGGATGGCCATTTTTATTATGTTGATCCTACCTATCCATGAGCATGGGAGATCTTTCCATCTTCTAAAGGCCTCTTCCATTTCTTTCTTCAGGGGCTTGAAGTTCTTGTTATATAGGTCCTTTACATGCTTGGTTAGAGTTACCCCCAGGTATTTTATCTTGTTTGTTTGTTTAGTAGTTCTCTCTCCTGGGCAACGAGACACTTTTCACTGATGGTACTGCTTTGTAGATCCCCAATGAATGAAGAGGCTCTTGGCCCTCATACGACCTCTCAACTGAGATGAGGGACTGTTATATAAGGACACTCCACCCCAGACAAATGGGATGGAAGGGTTAGGAGGTAAAGAAAAAAAATGAAATGTGATGTTTCGGCCTTTTACTACTAACTTTCATGAACTGTTTAGGATAATTAAGAAATGCAAACTAATGGTTATGCAAGCCAGTCATTCTGTTAGGTACTATGACAGCCTATTATAGTTACTTGCTAAGCTAATCAGAAATAAACCTGCTAAGAGACAAGCAACATCTGCCTACCCTAATATAAAAGATAGATAGGGCCTCTTCAAAAACCTCAAGAGATCTGCAGAATATGGCATTCAAATATGTTATCTTAAATTAAGATTTTCTTTTTTTTGATATCGAGACATATCAGCTCCTGACAGCACCCCCTATTCTACTCCAAGTAGAAGATAAGCATCGAAGAATCTCCAGTGGGAGATGGTTGAATTAGTGGCAAGCCTATCTCTTGGCATGAAAAAACCCCTTGCTCCAACTGCAGACAGACTGCTGTCCAAAAAGGACAAAACTTGGTAGCAGGGAAGTCGACAGCCTAGCTCTGCCAAGACAGAGTAGGTAAATTCTTCATAATCCCTGCTCTACAACAAATGTCTGTCAGAGAAACAGGACCCAAAGGCTGAAGACTGATGCAGGAATGTATGGAGAGAAAATGGGAACTGTCCAGGCAGTCACTGGTATGTCATTTCTTAGTTTTGGAAGCTGCAGGCCCTGCACTTCCTATATAAGCAGATATATTTATCCCTCTCAGGTCTCTGAGGTGGTTGAAGAATAGACAGCTAGAGTCTCATAGTTAAATTTTGAGTTGTGTATGAATTAAGAGGGTGTTATAGATCTAAGAAGATACTCTTAAAATGGTGTTGCAAGTTAGTATGAATGTTGAGTCAGATATAGACCTTTAAACTCATGGAGAAGGTTAGATAGTAGAATGTTAAAGTCAGGGGCCAAATATGTATAAACTGGACATTGGGAAGGTATACTGGGCCATTTAATTCTCATAAATGTGGCATATTTATATCTGTTGTTTTGTATAGTATTTACTGTTATAAGAGAAGGAACCATTTGTTGGACTGAAAGGGGAAACTGCTGGGGGGAAGAGGATGGAAGGGTGGGATAGGAAGGGGGAATAGGGAAGGGTTTGTGACTGAGATGTAACTTGAAGAAAAAAAATAAAGTATTTTAAAAAAACCTCAAGAGATCTGCAGAATATGGCATTCAAAGATGTTTTCGTAACTTTAGATTTTTTTTATATATCAAGACATATCAACTCCTGACAGCACCCCCTATTCTCCTCCAAGTAGAAGATGAGCATTGAAGAATCTCCAGTGGGAGATGATTGAATTAGTCGCAAGCCTATCTCTTGGTAGGAAAAGCCCCTTGCTCCAACTGTAGACAGAATGCTGTCCAAAAAGGACAAAACCTGGAAGCAGGTAAGTCGACAGCCTAGCTCTGCCAAGACAGGGTAGGCAAGTCCTTCATAACCCCTGCTCTACAATCAATGTGTGTCAGAGAAGCGGGGCCAAATGACTGAAGAGCGATGCTGTAATGTATGGAGAGAAAATGGGAACTGTCCAGGCAGCCACTGGTATGTCATTTCTTAGTTTGGGAATCTGCAGACCCTGTACTTCCTGTAAAATCAGATATATTTATCCCTCTCAGGTCTCTGAGGTGATTGAAGAACAGATAGATAAAGTCTCATAATTAAATTTTGAGTTGTTTAGGAGTCAAGAGAGTGTTATACATCTAAGAAGATACTTTTAAAATTGTGTTGCAATTAGTATGAATGTTGAGTCAGATATAGAACTTTAAACTCATGGAGATGTTTAGATAGTAGAATGTTAAAGTCAGGTACCAAATACATACGGACTGGTCATTGGGAATGTACGTTAAGCCATATAACCCTCATAACTGTGGCCTAATTACCTCTGTTGTACTGTATTGTATTTATTATTATAAGAGAAAAAAAGGGAATAAAAGGAATAAAAAAAAGGGAAGAGGATGAGGGGTTGAGGGTGGGAGGGTGGGACTGGAGGGGGAATAGGGAGGGGACTGCGATTGAGATGTAACTTGAAGAAATAAAAAATAAAGAAAAAAAAAGAAAAGGAAAAAAGAAAAAGAAACACAAGAAAAAAAAAAAGACAAGGAGGACTTTCAAATATGTCTTAATTGAATCCTAAAACTACCAGGATACATTCATGATAGATGCTGTGTGTGAAATGTGAACAAAACCACTCAAAGTCATAGGAATGTGGCTGAAAAAAAAAACGTGTTATCAGGTCCCTCAGAACGTATGGAATGTAAAGCCCCACATTTGTGACTGCAGATGGAGGCCCTACGAACAGATCGAAATCAGTGTATAGATGCAACTGGACTAGGCCAAGCAGAGAGGGATTCGGTGATAGGAGGAAGACCTAGGCCTCCTGGGCTGTGGCTCTGGCTTGTCTATGAGCCTCTGACCCACAACTAGTCTTGTATTCTCCACCAAAGCTTGCAGAACTGTGTACAGTTCTCAGTCCCATCCTACGCTCTCGCCTTTATCTTTTCCCTTGCTAGTTGTCAGAGGGTTGAAGTCTTGTGCAGGAAGTTTGCACAGTTAGGACAGCTAAGGGTTCCTCCCCCTGTAACCATCTATCTCCTGGCTAAGCTCTTTGGGGATGCTGTAAGCATATTTATTTCTCTAGTCATCTACTTATTGGAGAAGTATTTGATTTTCTAAGCATGCCACAAATAGGCCTTGGTATTCAACAGTGAACCAGACAAGATAGTCCCTATTCTCACACACTTCTAATCTAGAGAAAAGTCCTGAAATCTGGTGCCCAAAAGCAACCCAGATGTTGAGGGTTAGCACGAATGGTATAGTTCTGCATATAGGATTTTACCACTTTGGTAACACAAAAAGCCACACCGAGTACTAAAAAAGTATTGTTCAGAAAATCAATAGACTGCTTGCAACTGAAAACTTAATTTATGGACAAAGGTTTCAGGTACAAAGAAGTGAATAGTCAGGCAGCCTGTTGTTTCCACAATGCTGTCAGCAATTTCGGCTCTTTCAACTTCCAGCCACTTTGAACATGTAGCTTTTATTGATGTCTCTTGTGGGTCGAGTGGTTGGTTGGTCCACCCTCAGCATCCTAGAGCATCTTTGGCTAAGCAAATCGGCCTCGTCTGGGGGATTTCCTTGAGCTCTGTTTACCATCCTATCAGTATCATACTACATCGATAAGGACAGCTGAAAAGCATATACATTTCAAACTCTATACATATTGCTGACATGAACAACCCAGATTCTGCTTATTAAACAGGGAGAAAAAACAGTTAATGGGTAGACAAACTGCAGTGCGCTATAGATAAATCACTGTTACAAATCAATTTTTTTTCTTCATTTGCTGGTACATATTGAACAGGCAATTTCTAGCTCTGGATTGACCAACACTGTGAAAAAAAAAGTTAATTTCTGTGTTTATTGAATATAACTCAGGTTGCAGTGACTCAGGCTGAAATTGCAAAATGGGTTTTGAATGCCCATTTGCTCCTAGTGTGCCCCAGGGAATATCTGGGGATTATAGTGTAAAAGCAAACTCCACAAGTACTGGCAGAACTTCACTCCCCTAACAGCTGTGGGAAGCCTTATTTATCCTGTTTGCCAGGTGGTGAAGATCTGATAAGAAACTAATGTCTCAAAGGGCAGAGAAAACAACAACTCCCCCCCCCCAAAAAAAAAAAGTCATGGGGATAATTCCAACTAATAGAAAAAAATGGAACCAATGATATGCTAAAGCCCTGGTTTTAAAATTAGATGCTCCGGATTCACATTCCCTAGGAGTGTTAACTTGGCTGTATTGAATGATGCCTGGAGAATTGGTAAGACATTGCTTTGGTGCATATGTATGCATGAGGGCATTTTCAGTGGAGGTTGGTGGATGGGTCATTGGACTAAGTGGGACAGGTTCATTCAGTGTGGGGCAGGAGGATCATGTAATCACCCAAGGTCCCAGATGAGACAGGTGAACAAAAGCGAGCGAGGAGGCACTAGTCTCTCTGATCGTCCTTGGTTCTTCCTTAGTGGAGTGCATTTCTTCCTGCTGATGCCCTACGACAGCAGATTCCAGGACTTTTATCTCTTGAGCTCTGGAAATCACATTGCTGCTTCTCCAGAGGATCATCAGCCTTGGCTTGAACCAAATGACAACCACTGCTGCCTGACGAAGTTCCAGCACACTGACATCGAGGATCACAACTCTCCAGCATCCTCTTACTTTCATTTCTTCATAACTTTCACTATGTGCTATGGGACTCTCCTTAGGGCTTTTTCCTTTGGGAAATTTTGTATGGGCTTTGGTAGAGGACGTGAATGTATTCAGCATTCTGTGAATGGCAGCCTCTCTAAACACAATAATTCTTTGGAAAAAAATTCTGCCTCACTACTACCATATAGTGTGATAACTCTGCCTACTCTTACACAAGAATCTCCACTGTGTCCCCCTGTTTGCACCAAGAATAGAGAAGTTAAAGATTTGTTAACTGAAAGACGGTGCCAGAAACCTTGGGTACACCTGGTCCCAAGGATAAAAGCACACAATCTAGAGAAAGAATGGGTCCAGACCTGAAGTCTGAGGCCTTGGAAGTTGAGGGTAGGAGTTCAGTTCATAAGTATAGAACAATATGTACAATTGATTCCCCGGGTAAGTGACTCACAGGGTGGATGACAAGATCTGGTATGCCCCACAAGAAGCAGGTTATGTTAAGAAATTAGACTGGCTTTATCCTCCTCTGTCATATACAGCAGGATATATTGAAGGAGTTAGTATAGTATAGCATATTGGAAAACCATATCAGGACCCTCCCTTTGGGGAGTGTATGAGGAAATTAAAGCAGATAGGAACATAATTAGGAAACACCTCAACACTTCTGATGCTACATGGTGCAAACACTGCATCATGCCCCTTGAGGAATGAAAATTGCTCTTATGGGTTTGATTTTAGGACTCAATATTTGGCACCTCAGGCTGACCACAAAGACTCACCACAAAGGTTTACCACAAAGGCTGTGAGCCTGCAGGAAGAAATATAAAGGGCACCTAATGAGGTTGCTGAACCGTAGAAAACAAGAGGGACTTAGGTGGTTACTGAACTTACTGCTTTTGCTTCAAAGAAAAATACTGTAATATAATTGATGGCCTCTTCCATTCTGGATGTTGAAAAACAGGGCTAAAATTGGTTAAAAACAATCCATGAAAAGACCATGGAAGCATTAAGTCTTTCAACATTACCCCTGATTAAGTTACTATGCCAACAAAGAGTATAAAATGTATAGCTTTTTTTTCCCAATAAACATGTGAGCCATCCTGATTTACCCTCAGATCTTGTCAGTCTCCTTCCCTCGCGATCTCCATACCTCCTCTTTGGGATCTGAGTCCTCCTGGAGCCAGACTCCGACAAGGTCTTTACCTCACACAAGGTTCATATTGAGGACCTCTGGTTTTTAGATTTTAGGCTTCTTGGATTGAGCTGTTACCAGATTCTCTTGAAGATGGAACTTTTCAACCTCTTGTGATTGATTACATGAGCCAGTTTCCTTCATACACACACACACATGGGCATGAACACATGGGTGCACAGGAGAAGTCTACCTGATCCAGATTTTAATACCAAAGGTTTTACGGGCATAGAACTTCAACTTCTTCAAATAAAGTCCACTATTTGGCTTAGAAAGTTCTGGAACTGACTGACTGAGCATAAAAATGCTTTTAGTGCCACTAGTGTAGTGTATACCCATAGTCCATGATACTAATGACTTACACATCAAATGAACTGATTTTTTTTTCTATTATGAATTTGAGTGGATGAAGAGGTCCCTAGGACATCACTGAAGCATCTTCTGAGTGTGTGTGAGGGTGTTTCCACATGAAATGAGACCATGAGGACTCTGACTTCTCAGTGGTTTATTCAAAATATGAATTATTTTTTATTATATTATTTGAATACATATTATTATTCAAAATATGAATGAATTAGTGAGTGGTAGAACTGTGGGAGGCAGAGCCTAGCTGGAGGAAGTGGGACCATGTCGGCATGTCTTTGAAGGACATACCATGTTCCTGGCCCCTTCCTGGAACCCGTTACCCTCTCTACTTTCCAGCTGCCTTGAGGTGAACAACTTTTTCTACCACACACCTCCTCCAAGAAGTCATGCCTCATCACTAACAGTGGACCCAGTCAACCATGGCTGTGACCCCTGTTGATAAGTCACAAGAAGGCTCTCTTCTTTGAAGTTGATTTTCACAGGTGTTTGGTCACAGTGATGAATACATTGACTCTCCCTCTACCACTTAAAAGAAGTGAGTACAAGAGCTGGGCAGCTGACTCAGTGGGTGAGACTTAGCCAAGGGGCTGAGTTTGAATCCCTACCACCAAGTAAAAGGCTAGCAAGGCTACGAGTGCTGTGCCGGGAACCCCAGGGATGAGTAGCATAGATGGATGATCCCGAGAGCCCCAGCCAGCACATCCACAGCTCCAATTCAGTGAGAGTTCTGTCTCAAAGTAATAGAACAACTATAGCGGAAGATACCGGATATCCCACTGTGGCCTCCTCGTGCACAAATACAACCCCCCCCCATCTACATTCATGTGCATACACCAGAAACCAACAAACAATCAAACAATAAATATAGAAAGAGAGAAAAAGAAGACACAATGAGGTCTGAAGAGATGGCTCAGTTGCTTTGTTTGAAAGCTCCAGGATCTGAGTTAAACCCCCCGCCCCAGAACCCATGTAAAAACAGCCTGGTATGGTTGCATGTGCTTGAAATCCCAGCGGTAGGGAGGCAGAGAGAGCTGAGTTCTGGGCCTCATTGATCCATCTACTTAGTAAGTCCTATGAGGGAGAGAGAGAGAGAGTCTCAAAACAATAGGACAGCTCCTGAGGAACAGCACTAGAGGCTGACCTTTGGCCTCCACAGGAGCACATATACATTCTTCCAACTCTCACACATGTATTTACACATACACACATATGCTCACACTCACACAAACACACACTCACCCACACACATACTCACACACAAAGAGGTAAGGAGTTTAGTGACCTGACGCACAGTACTTTGAACATTTGTGGGAAAATGAGGGAACTAGGAACACTGGTGTTTGCCTCTAATGCAGCGAGTCAGAGCAATGAGTGAGACTGATGAGCTCAGGGAGTTCAAATCCCAACTCCAGATGTGCAGCATAAAGAGCCCGAGAGCTTCGAAGTGCGCCAGGCAGAAGACCCTTGTCTCCTTTAGCTACAGGCTGAAGCAGATCTATTTTGTGACTGGCTGAATTACAAGAAAAGTTCAGTTCTTCTTGGGGGAGGGAGGGGTACCCACTTCTGAAGTATGGTCACTTGTTGAGAAAGAATAGGATTGTGTAATTGTGTAAAGTTGGGGTGGGGATGGGGGCAGGACCCTGATGATACTGGGGACCTTGTGCTCTTAAATTCTGATTTGATTATTACTTACTTACTTAATTAATTAATTATTTACTTACTTACTTGTTTCCTTTCTTACTTACTGCTGGAGGAAGTGACGATATCCCTGCTTCAGCATTTGCCTCACCTATTTCTAGGAGTCAAATCATGGATTACCTAAGGATGCAGAGTGATGGTCTTTTGCGAGGCAGTTGTCAATCATAACAGCAATTCAATTCTTGTCAGTATTCACCACCTCCTATAACCATTCCTTTTTGCTCCTATAGCCAATATCAAGTGATGATAGCTCCCTGAAGCTTAGGCACATAGCATGACCCAGAAGGAATCCCATGCACACAAACACAGCAAAGCAAAGCAAAAGTAAACATCCCACCTGGCTTTTCTGATATATGGAAACAGAAATCTGGGCAACTCGTATGGAGATCATATATGACCTATGTAGTGAATGTTTACACACACACACACACACACACACACACACACACACGAGAGAGAGAGAGAGAGAGAGAGAGAGAGAGAGAGAGAGAGAGAGAGAATGTCTCAATAGAATGGCTCTTTGACTATCTTTTCTTCATCCATGATACTTAATTAGATGGGAACTTTTCTTTTTATAGCAACCAATCATGTCAGATTATTTTGTTGTGATTTATAGAATTCCCCAGGGCAGGTCTTTCTTCCTGTGTGATATGTATGGGGGTGAGGTGAGAAAAAGATAGTACTCTCTCTTATTTTTATCTTAAGATAGTGGTATATAATTCATTCTGAACCAGTAACCCACAATGTCCACTATATCAAATATTTATAGATTAATTATGGCTGTATTGTCCTTCCCCAAATACCAAGTTTGTTCATCTATGTGGCAAGAAATATAACTTTATTTATATTTCTCTTATTTAATAAATACCTTCAAGTTCATGGAACATAAGCAACTACCCAGACTATTTTGTGACACAATATTGCATAAGTAAAATGATAAATTAATTATAATTAAAATAGACTTTTTTTTTTCTCAGTGCTGGGGGTGGAGCCCAGAGCTTTTTACTTTTGTGGCTCACACACTCCTGCTCAGAAAAATTCCCAACGCCGGAGAAACTTTTTTAGCTGACATTCTTATTTAGATACTAACAGATTCAAATGTAATTATAACAAATGTTGATGAGACCCTTTACATTTTTTTTTTACCTAGGTTTCTCCAAAGGAAGCACTCTGGAAGTTGTAGTGTGAAACTGTAGTTGAAAGGATTACACATATACAGTCTGCCTCTGTTCTTCAGATTTTCCTGGGCACGCGTGCACTCTGCTTGTGTAGAAGATTCTCTACAGTTCTATTTCCCAGGTAGGGTCAGTTCTGACATAATTGCTTTGTGTTGTCCTTTTGTAAGCACCTCCACCTGCCACCTACTTGTGCCAGCCTCTACCTCACTGGCATGGTTTATCAAGGCTGTTGGCATTTAAAGCAATTAGTGATAACTGATAAAGTCTGTCACTTGTTTATTTTGTTTGGACGATTCTTCTGCTTCTTGTCTCGCTGTTTCTCCTTTCTTGCCGTCCACAGGGTACCTGAATTGAATGATGGGGAAATCTTCCTTCCATTAATTTCCCCTTTTTCTTTTCCAGTTTTGGGTGTCACTGCCCTGGATGTCAGATGCTGTTAGCCTTTTTGTTTCAATCATCAAACACAGCTCATGAAACTCACGAGGGAAAGGATGGTTCTCTGCAGGTACACATGCTTCCCTTCTCTCTGTTCCTTCTTTGTCTTCTTTTTCTGATTGTCTGTCTGAAGAACAGCCCTTAGTGACTCCTCAGGGGCATGTGTGCTAGAGATGAATCCTTCTAGCTTTCCTTCAGCTAAGAATGTTTTTATTTTCCCTCATTCCTGGAAGGCTTTTACAAGGCAGGCAATTTGCAGTTGGTACTTCTCTCTTCTCTTTTTCTCAACAGATATTGTGTCGTCTGCCATCAACTTGGTTTCCAGTGAGCTGTGAGCCATTATTCAAGTTCTTCTTTTAGGCATTGCATTTCCTTTCAAGGTTTTTATCTTTCATCTTTAATGACTATGTCTTAGTTTGAATTTATTGTTTATTGTATTTGGGTTTCATCTAACTTCTTGTATATTTTGTATAGGTTTGTAACTTTTGCCAAGTTCAGGGACTTTTCAATCATCATTTCCTTAAACATTTTTTCTGCCTCATTGTTTTTCTGGAATTCTGATAAAACTAATGCAGACCCTGTTACTACTTTACCAGTGCCTGAGTACTACATCAAATTAAAAAAAAAATCTGGTTTCTGTTTCAGGATGGGAGGACTCATTTGCTCTCCTATCAGGGCTATGGAGTTTGGCCTCTGTCATGCCCACTCCACCACTGAGCTCGTCCATTGAGTTCTTTATGCTGTTGCACACTGCATTGTTGTATTTTTCAGTTCTGTGAATTCCCATTCGCTTCTCTATTATAGCTTCTCCTTGCTGCAATTTCTTTCCTCGTTCATTTCAAGAGAATTTATAATTGTCCACTGAAGCGTTTCTGTGTTGATTGCTCTAAGATCCTGGGATGCCAATCTTCACATCTGATCCTTGTAGGTGCCAACACCTGCTGATTGCTTTTGGGGTTTTTTTGTTTGTTTGTTTGTTTGTTCATTCAAGTAGTGATTTTTCTGGATTCTGTATGTGACAGGTGATTTTCTTTTGTATTCTGGGCAGTCTGTCTGTTTAGTTAGGAACTTAGTTTTATTAGCCCCTTTCCTATCAGCAGCAGGCTGTTTATGGTCAGCACAGATCCTGGTCTTTTCTTAGGGACAATTATTCTATTGGCAATGCACTTTGTAGAACCCTTATGGTTTAATTTCAGTCTGTTTGGTATATCTGTTGCCATTTTGGCTGCTTAATGGGGGTGGTTCCCTAGTTCAGGTTACAGATTCCTTCTCATTTGGGGAAGAGGTTTTGGGTTGGTGGGGTACTCTCTCTTCTGAATGTCTGTGAAGGGTGAGGAGAATGGAAGTGAGGAAGATGAAATAGAGACACATCCTGGGCTCTGCTGCCCAGCCCTGGCCTTTGCTGGGTCCCTCATCTGTCCACTATGGTGTATTTGACTGAGGAGGGGCAGGTCTCACATCCACAAAGACAAAGGCTGGGCATTCTGACTGCTAGTGGCTGGGTTTCATTACTTAGATCCACACTTTCCCCATATAACATCATCTCAAATCTGACATTCATGGAACTGCTTAGGAAAAACCATTTAAGCAATGGTCAGGTTCATTTTCTAGATTGCATTTGTATATCTGTATCTTAGTGCATTTTCTAGAACCTAGACCCTACAGGCTTTTAAGGAGTAAATTGAATATTCCTTCTATTAAGACTGTCTTACATGTTGAAATGATAGTATCTAAGCTGAGGGGTTTGGAGACAGGCCCAGAGGAGGGTCACTGAGCTTAAGGGCCAGTGACCTTAGCCATTGGTTTTTATCACACTTGGATTTGGTAGACAGTGGAGACCTATCAGATTTGAAAATGAGACAAAAACAATAGAACTGTTAATTCAGTGAGTATCTGAAATCAGAATCTCAGCCAGACAGAGCATTAGGCAGAAAGTAATAGTTCAATACGGACAGATGCAACTTTGTATTGAAGCATTTCTTAATGAATCTTATTCCCTTTTAAAACATTAGAATCACTCCCCACTTTGTCATGGCCGTTTTGTTTATGTTCTTACCATCAGTTTAATTTGTTTCAAAAACGAAATGATATGTGTCAGCTATTGTTACAGGCCCACATTCTGTACTGAATTTTCTATCTTTATTTTCTTTCTTGAGACAGGGTTCACTATGTAGTTCAGGCTGTTCCTGGATTTTGGATCCTTTTGTGTCTCTGTCTGTTGGATTAGAGTCATGTACCACAATGCCTGGCCAGCACTGGATTCTATCTGCAGGGCTGGTGAGGCAGAATAGGACAGGGAATAGCTTAGTGATCTGGGACTCCACTTGGCGTGGGCTATGCACACATCTTTCTCTGAACAATGTGTGTTGCACCTCATTGGCAAACGTACAACCCTTATGTAGAGAAGACTTCATGTACACCTGCTTCCAACAAGGTTCTCCTGTAACATCCTTTTGTTAATGCCTGTTTCCATTCAAACACACCCTTGAATGCATTTGGGCTTAAACTGCCTTTGGGTACATGTGCAATGAGTTAAACTGTGTCCTCTAGGTGAGCTCTTAGGAAGAACTGCCTATATGCCTTCTCATGCTTATACAAATGTGGTGGTTTGAATGAGAATGGCTCCTCCCAAAGGGTCATGTTTGGATGCTTGATCCTCAGTTAATGGAACTGTCTGGGAAGGAAAAAGGGGTGTGGCCTTGTTGGAGGAGACATGGCAGTTTTCAGGTGTGTCAGGCTTTAAGGATTCAGAAGTCTCTCTCTGTCTCTGTCTCTGTCTTTCTCTCTCTGCCTGCAACGTTGGCATCAGATCTGAACTCTCAGCTACTTCTCCAGCACCATGTCTTCCTGTAACAATGCTTCCCACTATGATTGCCATGGACTAACCCTCTGAAACTGTAAGCATGCCTCCAATTAAATGCCTTGTTTTAAAAGATTGCCTTGGTCATGGTGTCTCCTCACAGCAATTGAGTAGTAAAATAAGACAGCATATGATTAAAATCAGATGTATTATGGAAAGGAAAAAAATTATATAAATTAAATCTACCAATCAAACTGAAAATGTCCGTTATTAACCTGACTCTTTCATTTGAGCCCAATGAATAGAAGACCAAAACAGTAATCATATCCCTTAAGTACCCTCACTCACATGTGCCCGCTGTCAAGAGTGACAGTGCGTTTCTTCTTGATCTGTACTATTATTTTGATTTGAAGAAATTGTTCTTGCTATTTTATATCTGTGACTACTGCTATTTCATTCTTGAATAAGATGTCAAGATCCTGGAAACAACAAGCCAAAACCTGAATACTGACCACCCAAGAACACAGGGAATCCAACTAGGTCTCTAAAGAGGAGTCAAGATTAATAGATGAATGAAGCCAGCTGGGCTGGTGAGGGGGCACCAGCTGGTATAGTTGGAGGCTACCAATCCTGACAACCAGAGCTGGATCCCTGGGACCCACATGGTAGGAGGAGAAAACTAACTCACTCGAAATGTCCTCTGACCTCCACACATGCCCCATGGTGTGGGGTCCCCCCAAATAAACAAAAAATGTTATATAGATATAATGTTTAAAAGAAGCTGGTTGGTGGGGGAATACTGGAAACCCCTCCCACCACAGTCAACACATATCAAAATAAAGCTTGTGGGAGAAAGGCCCCCTGATGTCTGAATACAGAGTTAGGATGTTGTGTTCCTGGAGGTCACAGGCCTCCTGTTCCAGCTCTCTGGCCCACTTTCTGTTCTTGAGAGCATCTTTATGTTCCTTAGTAAATTGTCCCTTTTGCTATTATTTCCCTTGTGTCCTTGTAACTTCTTTTGTTGAAGGACAGAAAAGTTTAGAAATCTCAGCACATGCCCTCAGGACTCAGCTCAACCCCTGTGACATTGAGGCTTTCCATGTGCTCTGTAAGCCTTCACCAACAAGCTATATCCCAGGAGCTATTTTTCCCCCCAACCTTTTTGAGTCAGAGTCCCACTGAGTTTCCCAGACTGGCTTTAATCACTCTGAAACCCAGGCAGTCTTACCCTGGGACTGTAGGCCTGCACCACCAGGACTCTTGATGTCTCTCTAAGCTCAGAGTTTGTACTAGTGTGGGAGCCTAGCAGTGTGGCTGAAAGTGTGCACTTTAAAGTCAGAGATCTTGGGTTTGACACTTGCTTTTTCACTCATCACCTACATCCCCTTGAATAAAGGAGTGAAATTCTCCAGCTCCCACTGTCTCAATGATAAATTGGGGCTAATAATAGCACCTATGTCATAGGAATATTGTTAGTGACTTATAAGAAAATATACTTAAAACACCATAGTACCTGCCATATGGGCATAGCTATTACTGTTACGAAGAGACAGTTGGATAAAAAATTCACAGGATTTTAGAACTTGGGTTCATCCTTATTGCCTGTGGCCTTTAGTTTGTTGAGACATCTTTATTGGTGATGAGGGATGTGGGTTCCTAAAGGCTACTATGAGAATATCTGTGTGAAAGACACATGCTAGTCATTGTGCATGTCTTATATGTATCAGTCCCTCAGATTTTCAGGTGTTACTCATGTATTAATTAACATACAGGTCACCAGTATCTACACTCACACACATTTCTCAGATTCTACATTTTGTGGAGCCCCATAATGAATTAACCCATGATTTTCTCTTTCCGTTCTACTAAAAGAGTGGTTCTCAAGCTGTTAGTCTCGACCATCAGAAAACATATATTTCTGATGGTCTTAGGTGCTCCAATCATAAATTTATTTTGTTCCTACTTCATAACCGTAATTTTTCTATTGAGCAGTGCCTCAGTTCTTGAGATCGTTGGAAATATGTGTTTTCTGATGGTTATGAACCACAGGTTGAGAACCACTGTATTAAAGCAACTTGGGATTTTAGAAGTGCATAATGCCAATAAATAATATATATTGTGTGCTTCCTGTATTGCAGACACTGGATTATGTCCCAGGTCACCTCTTGTAACCTTCACTTCCGTCTTGTAAGGTAGCTTATCTTCATTTTAGGTAGGAGGTTGGGACTTACAGAGTTAAGTTGCCAAAAATCACACATTTTGTAAATGAGAGTCAGGGCTGATTTGAACACAGGTCTACCCAATTCTAAACCTTAAATGTATATGTCTCCCATGTCTCCATTGGGAACTACCCAAGTTGGAGAATCAGGCACATCCTTGGTTGTGCCCTAAGCCTCACCATGTTTTCCTCTCCAAAGGCTTCATGAAACCTGTTCTGTCAGCTGCTAATTACCTTTCCTCAGTTTGTAGTTCCTTTCTCTTCTTCTCTGTATTTCTATACCCCGTTCTGTGTCCTATGGTCACTGCTATTGTCACAGAGCCTCCTTCTTGACCTTTGTCCACAGAGTGCCAGCTGGGAAATCTTACTAAGATGACAATTCTCTTCTAGTAGTTCATCCCCCATCCTTCCGCACCTCTGTACAAGGCGCTTACTTGCCTAGTTTCAACCCTTACTATTCACTTTCTCTACCTAACCCATCCTACATGTATACGTTTCTTTTCATGTTTCAGTTCATTTCCTGCCTGGTGACTTTCAAGTGCTGTTCTTTCTACTCAGGATGTCTCCTTGATCCCCAGCGCCACCATCTTGCACACTTCTCCAGACATAAAAGTAGCACATATTTTCAAGTGTATTTTAGATATCACATTCTGCTCATCTCTTTCCTCTTATAAATTTTTGAAATCTCCTTTGTGTAGACCCTGTTATCAAATTGCTCATACATCAAAACGGTTCCAACTCTCTTAAAATCTATCTAGATAAATGACAACCAAGTAATTTGTGGGCCTTATTATTTTGATCTTGACTTTTAGAATTTAGTCTAAATTTTTGAACAGTAATATAAACTTGCATATTCACTTAAAATTGATTTATGTTGGTGATGTATGCAAAAAATATTCTAGTTAAGGTTTTAACGTCTCTTTTTATATATAAATGGAAACATTTGAAATGATATGATGGTTTAGATTTTGTTTAAAAACCACTAGAAAAAAATGAAAGAGAGTAGGAAGATTAGAGAAACAGAATCACAGTGTTTTCTAATTATGGAAACTGGGTAATGAATACTTGGGGATTCTACTTATTGCCTCCTTTATGTTTTTGAATTTCCATGAAAAGATGAAAATTTAAAGAGACTGTTGACTAAACCAGACCTCTGGTGGTCAAGACTGGGATCCGGGTCCGCTAAAGTCCTAGTTTCCTAGGGATTTTGTGTTCCTCATAGCTCCACTAGGAAGCCATCACTGGGAAGCCACATGAGCTTCCGTGGTGTCTTCTGCCTCTGGCCTGGGTGATGGAGGCTTCAGAGGAACCACGCTGCTCATCCTGTGGTCTGACACTGTCACCTGCCCACTGGTTCTTGCACCATGGCACCATTCTCTTCAAGCTGCCATCTGTCTTTCCAGGTCATTCCCGACAGATGGACACTCTTCCCACATCATGGGACAGACTCCTTTACTCCTCTGTTCTCTTATGTAATAAATAAATGGGTTCAAAATATTGCTGTTGCTAATATCTGCTAAAGTCGAGTACCTGTGGGGTAAGCAGTATTTCCACTGGGCTTTGATGCTTGAGACAGAGTTTATTCATGACCTCCAAGTTTAAAACATCTCTATCCATTGGTGCATTTGGCAATATTTATACCTCTTAATTCAGTGTGAACGGTTATTGAGCTTCTAGTTCTGTCTAGACTGTCTGCAAGGAAGAATAAATAAGCATTCCATAGAAATAAAACATTAGGAATGTCACTTGATGTGCTTCATTACTTGTAAGTGTAACTGAGATGTCTTAAGCTCTTTTATGAAGAGAATGGGCCATTCTTTCTGGGTTAAGACACCAATCCACTGCTTTAAGATTCCTTACATGAAGTAAGAAATGAACCTCAAAAGGGCATACTTAGAAGCATGCCAAACAACGTCCCCAGAGATACCTAAGTTTAAACAGCTAAACCTGGTCTGTGTACAGCCGAGTAGGTTGGAAGTGAAAACTTTATTTAAGAAAAAAAATATGGCATTAGAAAGGAGATATATATTTTTTGCAGCTGTTTTCCTTCAATACTAGCTACTCCAAAACCCACTGAGTTTTTAGCAAAAAAAAAAAAAAAAATATGGCATTAGAAAAGAGATATATATATATATATATATATATACATATTTTTTTTTTTTTTGCAGTTGTTTTCCTTCAATACTAGCTACTCCAAAACCCATTGAGTTTTTAGCTTTTGGCCTACAACTTTGGGTGTTTTACCTGGGCAACACTGGATGTGTCTCTGGAGGTTTTAATCACTCATACATTGGTAGCTGAAGTGTACCAGGGCCTCCTGCTGCCAAAAATTAATTTGCACATGCATCAGGCCATGCACTAAGTGCATGGCCTGGATTCCAAGGAAATGTGCCCCTGGTTATTTTGTGAGCTAATGTGAGCTCCTGCATCAGCACTGTGTATGCTATTGGCTGAAAAACTGGGCTATGACTCAGAAAACCCCTCATTTCTATTTTTGTCTTTTCACTGGCTTAATGTATGACCTCCATCTTTTAACCCCTTTCTCCCTCAGGGTCTTCACCTGTGCTATGCTTTTACCTTCACAAAGGGAACGGAGGAGGAGGAAGGAAAAGTAGTGAAATCATACATAGGAGGAAAAATAAGTATTTGGTTACAGTGAATGCAATCATTGCTGTGGACCAGTTCTGTAATTGATTCTTCATATGCCACTTTTAAACTGAGATCTAATGAAGGAACATGGGGATACAGGACCTGCCAAGTCTTATGTGAGATAATCCAGGTAGCCACTGTGATAGCTGTCTTGATGTTATTATTACGTATAAGGCTGAATCCACAGAAATGCCACTTTGATTTTTTTTAACTAATTAGATATGCCGTTCACATTGCAACATAATGGGGAGGAAGAAATGATCCTATGTTAAATTCTTTAACTGTCATGGAGAAAGGAAAGAAGGCTCACTGGCTGGTGTTCTTGGGAGGAGAGTGAAAGCAGAAGTTTTTATAGGGAAGAGGAAGGAGGAGACGTGGCCATCACCTAGAAGTGATAAACGAGCGCTGGCTAAGAAGCTATTGGTTGCTGATGGCTATTGAGGGAAGGAGAGTTATTTCTCTTCAGGCGTGTGGCCACTGGAAGATTGCCCATACCCCCAGGGGATGACTTCTCATCCCTGTGCCTATGGGCAGCACTATCAGAATTCAGTGGCTTAAAAGCAAGCAGACAAACAAATGAAGGACGGGAAGTTGGGAGGGAGATGGAACAGAGGTATCCTGAGGGGAGCTGGGGAGAGCGGGAGGGGTAGATATCACCAAGATATGTTGTATACATGTGTGAAATTTGCAAAATTATATAAATAAAATAGAATTCAAGAGGCTGGTGAAATAGCCCAGTGGGTAAACGTGCTTGCCACCAAGCCTGATAACTTGAGTTTGATGCCCATTTCCCAGATGGTGGAAGGAGAGAAATGACTCTGACACACACACACACACACACACACACGTGCAGTGATACATTCTACCTCTCCAATCAATCAGTCAGTCAGCCAACCAACCAACCAGGAGCCTAAAGCTGGAAGACAGAGGGAGAATGAAGACAAAGGACAAGCTGTGAGTGAGGATCCCATTGGTTGTCTCTCTTTAAAACTCTAGAGACTAAACCCATCCTCTAAACTTTTGTACTTGGCCTTGGTAATCCACTCCACACTGCCTTTGTGGACACAGGCGCAGGCAGAATGGCAGAAGAGGAAGGCAGCCTCAGCGCTGGCGGAACAATGGCAGGGTTCACATTTTCCCATCATGCTCTGAGCGGGTCTGGGAAGTCACGTGTCCCTAGAGACAGCTCTAGGTTATAGAAGGTAATCCGGAAGCTGCACCTGGAAGGAGCGCCCCTGTTGTCCTTCACCTCACTGAGGTGTTTTCATTTCCTCTGTCTGGCTCCAGTGTCTCCTCCCCTCGAACTCTCTGTGGGAAGAACACTTGCAGATCTGAATTGCAGCATGAGAAATAAATCTAAAGCTTCAGTCTGGCCTCCTTATCGCTGCTACTTCCTTCACATTGACCACCGCTGAATCTGTGCATGGGTTTTCAGTGCAAAATATGCATGCACTGGCCAAGACACTCACAAGTTAATTATGCTCGTGGTTCGTTCTATTGTGTACGTAAAAAGACATACAGCCATCTCAAACGCTTCTCACGGTTTTCTTCACTAAAAAAACAATACAAGAAAGAAACAAACAAACGAGGATCCAAGATGGCGCCGACCATAGAGCAGTGCATTTGAGTAGTAGGTGAATGAGATTAGTCATTGAGGAGTGAATGTGAGGTCCCCTAGCCTACAGTGAAGCACAGACGGTGTCTGAATGCCCACAGCGAACATTGAGACCGGTCACCAGGTAAAAGAGCCCACGCAGTTCCCTGGAACACAACCCTGAGATCAGCCAGCTTCGTCACCGGTCTGGAGAGGAGCTCTGGCTAGAGATCTAGCCCAGGAGCGGATCCAGCCCACGGCTCCAGCCACAGACCAGCGGCCCCGCCTGTCTGCCTGATATCCAGCCTGCACTCCAGCCGCACCACAAGAGCAAAGGTAAGTGAGATTATTTTTTTCCGGAGTTTCCAACATGGTGGCACAGTGTGCACTGTAGCAGAGAGGCAGAGACCTAACCCAGTCACAGCAAAGTAATTAGCAGCCAAGACTGCCTGCAAACAGAGCCCGGGACAGGGTGTTCTCCACAAATACTGGGGCGGGTGGGTCACTCACCCTAGCACCCAAGCATCTGAGGCAGTCAGCAACAGGTGCACTGAGGCCGGCATCTGTTGTGGGTAGAGCTCCCTGCCTGCCTAGTCAGCCCAGCTGGGGAGCCAGAACGAATGGGTCAGTGAAAGGAGAACACAGACCCAACCACAGCTCTACCTGCC
>CAJQZJ010000465.1:269720-300544 GCA_907164525.1 Lophiomys imhausi | reverse complement strand
GAGATAGATAGGGCATCTTCAAAAACCTCAAGAGATCTGCAGAATATGGCATTCAAAGATGTTTTCTTAACTTAAGATTTTTTGATATCGAGACATGTCAGCTCCTGACAGCACCCCCTATTCTACTCCAAGTAGAAGATGAGCATCAAAGAATCTCCAGTGGGAGATGATTGAACTGGTGGTAAGCCTTTCTCTTGGCAAGAAAAAACCCTTGCTTCAACTGTAGACAGACTTCTGTCCAAAAAGGACAAAACTTGGAAGCAGATAAGTCGACAGCCTAGCTCTGCCAAGACAGGGTAGGTAAGTCCTTCATAATTCCTGCTCTACAATCAATGTCTGTCAGAGAAATGGGGCCAATGGCTGAAGATTGATGCTGTAATGTATGGAGAGAAAATGGGAACTGTCCAGGCAGCCACTGGTATGTCATTTCTTAGTTTTGGAAGCTGCAGGCCCTGCACTTCCTATAAAATCAGATATATTTCTCCCTCTCAGGTCTCTGAGGTGGTTGAAGAATAGATAGCTAGAGTCACATGTGACTTTTTGAAAAGAAACCTCAAACAACCACATTCTGCTTGGTAACAACATAGCTCCCAGTACAATCAATACTAAATCAGTCCTCATGTTTCTTGAATTCGCCTGCTGTAATATACAGACGTGCGTCAGAAGTTCACTGTACTGCTCCCAGGCCCAGAGGAGCTGTACACATGTATATGATGAAAATGTCTCTGATTAACTACTGTAGTATGAGCAAGACTATTTTCTCATAAATATATTTGACATATCTATATATATATATATATATATATATATGTTTCGCTAACACATCTTTGCTTGCATTTGTGGTACACATGTGTACACGCACACACAAACACACACAGACACACACCCACAGTAAATTTGTCTAGCAGAACACAGAATGCTATAGAAGTTTCCAGTTTTATGCAGAGGTTTTTACTTTTATGCCAAAGGTCTCCAGCATCACCAATACAGGGTTTACTGATTGGAAGTTTGTCTTCATGCCAGTCTCTAGTAGGTTTTATTCTCCAGTGCTGTAATTGTGGTATGATAAACTGTGGTATATTCTTTTGGTCATTAGTAAAGGACTTTTTCTCCGAGGGGTGATGGGCCATATCTACCATATCATAAATTACAAATAAACACTTAGTTTTTAAAATTAAATCACAGAGGTGGGTCATTGTGTATGTGATCTGTGCGTGATGCACATTTACACACGTGCCATCAGACCCATAAATCCGCAGCACCTTGGCAAATCCTCATTATCTTAAGCACACAAGGCTCTCCTCTCATCTTCTTAGTCTTCCCCTCCTCATTAAAGCAGTTTGTTATCTACTTGCTCTGGACTAAGTGGGCAGAACGGACACAGCACCTGCCTGTGCATACCTCTTTAAAGTCTTTTATGAAACACATAATTGGATGAGGCACTGTGACCTGCTGCATGGTGAGAGCTGTGCACACAGGTGATCCTGCTGTGTATTTTCTTGCTGGAGAAGATTACCATACTCACGGACTGCAATACTGGCTGCCCGTTTATTTATCTGAAGGTAGGATGACACAGTACATGACAACTTGTGTATCTCTCCACATGAACAATCATGTGGAGGTAGTTTTCCTGATTCTTTTATTTTTACACTATCTTTTCTTATCTCTTCCTTTCCCTACAGTCTGTAAATCCACAAATATTTAGTAAACGAATACTTAATAATAATTAAATATTTAATAAATATGTTTTTAAAATTAAAATGATATTCAGTTTAGGTATATTTTTATGTAACTGACCATTTTTTTGGATCCGGCTAAGGGAATTTAAATGCTCTTAATGGACACATGACTTCAGGAGACACCATTGTAGCCTCGTGCCTCTGACTCAGAGCCCACTGTATAAAGGATCCTGGTGACCTATCTTTGCTTCTGGCTTTCCTCCGCCAAGTCCAGTCTGTCCACTGAATGCCCTACCCAGTCAAAATCAACATGTCTGACACTGTCAGCTCTTCTCATTGTTATTGTATTTTTGGTTCTTTCAGTTGATGCTTTCTCCTGAATGCTAAAGGCTGATCTTCAGTTACTCTTCATGTGTCTACCTGAGAACATCAAACATAACCAGTGGTGACATGCGTGTCATCAAACCTTTTCTCACTTCTGATCATGCTGCGCTATTTGACAATCTATGCAGACATCCAGCCCCCCAAACTTGGACCTGTTCTTACATCTTGTTCTGTTTTAGACCCCTTGCACATTTGCCCATTAAAATCTCCTGAAAGGACCAAGCATTCTAGCACCTCAGCTTTCCCAGCCTACATGTTGAGGTTTTCACTTGCACCACTGTGATGAACCAATGATTCCACCACTCTTCATCTTCTCCTCTTCAATCCATTTCTCAATGAAACCTGTGACCTTTGTAGATGTAGAAGCTGAAACCATAATCTCTCTGCCTCTAGGCTAATATTCAAAGTCTGTAGCATGATATAAAAGACTTATTTGCATAGTGTGGCCACTATGGAAACCAGTATAGAAGTTCTTCAAAAAAAGGGAGGGGGACAATAGAGATGGGAACAGGAGGGATTCAGGTGAGGGAGTAAGGAATGGTAGGAGAGAGCATGGGGAGGGATGACTAGAATTGGGGGGCACTTGGGGTGTCATGTGCAAAGCTAGTGAAGTGGAAACTTCTCAGAACCTATAAAGGTGATCCTATCAAAGACTTCTAGTAATGTAGGACACAGAGCCTGAATTGGCCATCTTCTGTAACCAGGCAAGGCTTCCAATGTTGGAACTGGGACACCACCCAACCCAACCACAAAACCTTCTCCCTACAACCTGCCCTGTCTGCAAAATTTGCTGGGGCAATGGTAGCTCAGAGCTTGTCAGAATAACCATCCTATGACTGATCTAACTTGAGGCCCACTGAAAAGAAGTCCATACCCTACAGTGCCTGAATAGCCAGGAACTGGAAACTGCATAGCCCAGAGACATAGGATAGAACCAAACATGACTAGAAAAAACAATTTTTTAAAAAGGCAATGAAATGATTCCTGATGGTATTCTGCTATACTCGTAGATCTGTTCCTAGCCCAAATGTCATCAGAGAGGTTTCCTACAGCAGCTGATGGGAGCAGATGCAGAGACCCATAGCATTAGGCAGAGCTTGGGGAACCCTGCAGAAGAGAAAGAAGAAGAATTGTAGGCTCCAGAGGAGTTGTGGATCCCAGGAGAACATAGCCCACAGGATCAGCTAAGCAGGGCTTGTAGGGGCTCACAGAGACCGAAGTGGCAATCATGGAGCCTGCATGGGTTTACACTAGGTCCTCTGCATACATGCTGTGAATTTTTAACTTGGGGTTTTTGTGAGACTCCAAGAAGTAGGGGTGAGGGTTGTCTCTGACTCTTGTACCTGCTCTTGGGACCCTATTCCTCCTACTGGGTTGCCTAGTTCAGCACTCATATGAGTATATTTGTTCCTGGTCTTATTGCATCTTGTTATACCATGTTTTGGAGGCATACTTTTAATGTGGCTGATATCCCTGGGAGGTCTGCTCTTTTCTGAAGCAAAACAGAGGAGCAGTGGATCCAGGGTAGCGGGGAGGTGGAGGGTACTAAGCAGAGTGGAGGGAGGGGAGACTGCTGTTGGGATGAATTCTATGAGAGAACAACAAATTTAAAAAAAGAAAAAGGAATACATTTATTGATATATAAAGGGATAGTTCATAACTATTGTCTAGTTCAGTTCATTAATTTATTTCAATTTTTCATGTAACAAACATTGGTACCTATCATATGTTAGTCCTATAATATATTTGCATGTGTATAATATATATGTGATTCATTTGTGATATATAAACACACTCAGCAAGTATTTAAAAATTGAGCCTCCATATTATTCAGGTATACTGCTCATAAGTATATGCCTGAAGCAAGTGATATCAGCATATGAAAGATATACCTGCACATTCAAGTTTGTTGTGACAGTATTCATAAGAGTTCAGTTTTGGGTAACAGAGGCAGGAGGATTTCTATGAATTCAAAGCCAGCTTGTTTTACATAGTGACTTCTAGGCAAGTCAGAGTCATATAGTGAGATTATCTTAACAAACAAACAAATAAACAAAACAAAACAGTAGCCCAGTTACATAAACAGTCCAATCACAGATGAGTGGATAAAGAAGGTATAGTAATGTGTATATGAATGTCTCTGAATAGAGAATTATTTGGCCATAAAGAATGAAATCACATCATTTGAGGAAAATGGATGGAACTAGAGATGACCATGTTACTTGAAATAATTCCTGTTTCTCTCATATGTGGAATATAAACAAAAGCAAAAAGTGGTAAGATAGGAACTTCAAAGAGGGAACAGCTAAGAATAGGACATGAGTCTGGAGCAGAGGTAAGAAGGGAAGAGATGGTGGTAGCCAGAGTGTATTTCAAAGTAGTACCATATATTCATGGAAAAGATGTAAAGAGCCCTATCAATCTACATAACTAGTGAGTTAATAGTAAAAGTTAAACATGAAAAGGCAAACTGTCCAAGAGCAGGCATTCTACTTCTCTCCCATTCTGTTGAGTAAATAAAGCTGAGCATCCCCCAACACACACACACACACACACACACACACACACACACACACACGTATTTCCTGACTTCCTTCAAGCTTCACACCTCTCTAAGTTTTCCCCCACCCCATGCCCTTTCCTCACACTTAGTCATGATGGTGCCTGACTCCTTACAGATCATACACACAGGTAATTTGCCAATACTGGTTTTGATAATTGGTAATTTGTTTAGACAAGGAGAGATGACCCAGTTTTTGTCAATGACATATGAGAGAAATTGTGTTAGTGGCATTATAGAAATATGTCTAAGAACGGTATCCAATGGTAAAACCTAACTTCTCTACTTTGACCGTTAGCATGCCTGGACCTGGCATCTGCTTCACCCAGTTTTCTCCTAGTATGAGGGTGAACCCAGGAGACAGAGGCAGGCAGAATTTGAAGGATGGGCAAAGCTTAGAGCCCCTCGGGGAGTGCTATGGAGGTTGATGCTCTGCTCTGGATGTCCTTCTCACAGGCTTCCTTCAAGATGAACAGAATCGTTTTTATTGTCAAAGGCCCTGGAGTCTAAGTTCTCTGCTACTTGAGCTTGAAGACATGAGGCATGATAGGTAGTTATCCAAGTAGACATTTTTCTCTTTCCTTGTTATCCATGCACACTAACCCAATGGGAATGTCTTTTCTCTAGCCTTTAGGTCTCAGAAGAGTCAAACTTTTCTTAATTTATTTATTTAATATATATATATATAAATTATTTCTTAATTATAACATAATGCGACTATGCTGTATACATCTGAGATATCAGGAGTCTGTAGCCAAGGGTTGTGGATGCTTTCTTAGAATGCCCCAGCCATGGGTTTGGCAAAAGGAAACAAAAGTGCAGAGGCATTTAAGATTGTTCATTCTTCTTACACAGAGATCTCATTCTTCACATGTTGAGTCCCAGTCCTTTCATGCTTACGGTGCCTTTTAATCCATTCCCTTATATACTAGCTTGACAAATATTTATCACACACTTACTTTGTGCCAAGTATTATTGTCAATATGGGGACATATGTAAAGACAAAGCAACAATTTCTTTGCCACTGTAGAGACTGAATTCAGGTCAAAAGGTGAGCCAATAAATACAGAAATAGAAGCACAATATAAGAATATCAAAGCAATAAAATGAATTGAGGGAATAATTTAAACACAGAGTCAGAATAGGCTTCTTGAGGGAGTGTGTGTGTGTGTGTGTGTGTGTGTGTGTGTGTGTTTATGTATGTAATAAGCAGAAAGTCTGTGGATATCTTGAGATATAAAATTTCTAGGGAGCATATATATGACAGGACCTAAGAAGTCAGCTAGGTTCAATGACGACCAATAAGGTAACCGGACTGGATGGACCAGAGTGAGGAAGGAAAGCGTGGCAGGAGAAATGATCTGAGATGTATAATCCTCAGATCAGTTGATGTGGGGGTCCTGTAGACACAGAACTGTATATCAGAATGGTGATTTTGAACTGGATTTCAAATGCATCCCACTAGACGATGGGTTAGGAGAGGCTGTACGAGGAACAGAGCAGAACTAGGGATTATTGGTCATTACTATGTTCCAGGAAAGAGATGGTGGTTCACAGCAGTTTCTAAGGGCTGAGGCCATGGTCTCATCCTTGACAAGTACAGGAGTCTTGGTTCTGGATTGGACAGCAATGTTCCCACCACCAGGCTGCCCCACATCTGGGTTCTGGGTGTTCCATTCCAGAGCAAATTATCAAGCTGTGAACTGATTATGAAGTGACCTCAAGCAGAAAGACCCACAAAGATGTGAATGAGCCATATGGAAGCTGAAGAAGGAGGAAATGGACCACAGGGAGGAGGAAGCCCCCAGTAGGTGATGGCTGTATTAAAGGTAGCACACTGAGCAGGACCCATGCATTGAAGCAACTATGTAAGAAACAAGTTGACCCTGCCCAGAGAAGCTTCAGGTACTGAATGGGCTTTGAGTTCCACTCCTGTGGAGCCCACTGTGTGATTTCTATTATCAAAGTTTCGGCACTTCCTATGACCAGCTCCTATTAACATATGCAGGCTCACTTGAAGTCCTCACTAACAGAAAATCTCAAATGCACCTATACTTTTTTGCATGGAGAAAACCAGGTGTATAACAACCACTTGCAGGATGTGGCATACTCTGAATGAGAAATTGCTAGATTCTGGTTCAAAGCTCATTGTGAAGGCGAAGCTTGTACTTTGTAGTCATGTCTGGAGTACTTGCATGTGCTTTCTCATACACCCAAAACATGTTCCCTCTGAAGGAAGCACTTCCCATTAATTGGATGTTTGAGAAGTATTAAATGTCTTAGACATTTCATCTGAGATGATGAATGGTTCCTGCCTCAGCATTAGATTCCTTTATAAACAAATTTTCAAGCTCTATTGAACGTTGCTTAGCAAATGGCAAATAATGAAAGGAAGCAATATTACACCATCACTGTGAGATGAATTTTATTCCTGCATCCATACACAAGGCTGGAGCTTTATATTGGGAAGATGGTGTTTTGCTCTGAAGAAATGAAGAATCAAGCACACTGTATTTTTTGGTGATTTGTAAGCTAAGAAATGGTTGTTGCAATAGTAGTGGGAATGGAAGGTGAGAAGATGCACAAGTATCTTAGGTACATTTTTCATTGCTATGAAGAGACATAATGACCAAGCCACCTTAAAAAAAAAAAAAAAGCAGTTAATTTGAAGGCAAATGCTTCCAGAGAGTTAGAGTCCATGTTCATCATGTAGGGAATCATGGCAGCAGGCAGGCAGGAGTGCATGGTGCTAGAGCAGTAGCTGAGAGCTTAGATCTGATCTGTAGTTCAAGGCAGAGAGAGAGAGAGAGAGAGAGAGAGAGAGAGAGAGAGAGAGAGAAACAGGGAATATCAGAGGCTTTTGAAACCTCAAAGCTCGACTCTAATGACACACCTCCTTCAACAAGGCCATGCCTCCCAACCTTCCCAGATCAGCTCACCAGATTCAGATCAAGCTTTAAAGTACATGAGCCTATGGTGACCATTCTCATTTGAACCACTGCAACAGGGAAGAACCATGCTCAGATTAACTTCTGAGGAAAAGGAAATTTATCAAATAG
Source organism: Lophiomys imhausi (assembly GCA_907164525.1). Taxonomy (NCBI): domain Eukaryota; kingdom Metazoa; phylum Chordata; class Mammalia; order Rodentia; family Muridae; genus Lophiomys; species Lophiomys imhausi. The sequence goes on along the minus strand of CAJQZJ010000465.1, from coordinate 292,862 downwards.
AATCTAAAAGAGGATGAGCAAAGTGGTCACTAAAGACAGTTAAGACCCAAGGTGCCCTGGGATTAACAATAGATGCTGTGTTCTCTTTAAAAGGCAGGTCCCATTACCAGAGTCTGGAGGCCATGAGTCAGTCTCTCATCATGTACAGTAAATACAGGAGCTATTTGATGCTCTGCATTTCTATGTGAGAACACTTACGGTCAGTGACCTTCAACAACTACAATAGTTATTAATAATCACAAGAAAGTAGCCTTGCTATATGAGGACAACAAAATACTTTTTTGAAAAAAATTCAAATCCACTTCACAAAAGCAGTGAAAGATAACAAAAAAAAAAACCAGAAATTTCTCAGTAAAGTGACTTTTACTTAACTAAAATGACCACAAATCACATCATCTCAGAAATTTGTTGTCTTTGAGTATGGGGAATACTAAAGAGAAATGTTGTCCAAGGGATTATTGTTGAACAATGTCAGCTATCCCACTGTGTGAGTTTTATATTAATTCAGGGAAGAGTTAGGGATTTTTAGTGAAATGTAACTTTAAAAAAAATTACTGAAAAACAGGATGATACACAAGCAAACAAAACTCCAAATTCTCAAAATTGAAAGAGACATATTTGTTTAAGTGGTATACATATCCGAGAACTCTCTCATTCTGGAAACGACCTTTGTGGTTAATGAATGTGATGTTGCTACGTGCTCCTCTGTGGGACACTTGACCTCTACAGGGACAAGGACCCCATGGCTTTCGATAAAGAGTGACACAAAGTAACTCTGAGAAAGGAATTGGTTTACACAGAGCAGGCTTGGAGGATGTGCCCTTTTCCACTCTGGTAAGTCCTCAGCAGATTTTGAGCAGCAGATGTGAATGAAGACACACTAGCAATTTAGTTAGATTGAGTGACAGATTTAATAAATGACTGGTGTGCTGAATGCCGAGAATCTAGGGAAATCTCCTTGTCAGGATACTGCAGTAATCTTCTTCCAGACATTCTTAATCACTTGCACCATCCTCCTCAAGGCAGGACTTCAGTGAGATGCAGAATGAACTCCTAATCCTTCAAGTCAGCTAAAGTTATTGCAAGAATAATGGTATTATATGTTACATGTAAGTACCAAGGAGTTCTGATTGTCTCAAGAAGGGATTTACAGAGTAAGCAAGTGGGGATTAAAGCCCACATCTGCTTGTCTCTAACATGCATTTGAAAACCCACAGCACTCCATTTTCTTCAGCCAACATGATTTCTATATTCTAAATAATGTCTGGTTGGCTTTCTAAAATGAAGTTAAAACACTGCCATCGAGAGCACTCCTGTATAAGCCAGGGCTGAGACTCGAACAAACATCAACAAAGGTTCATGTGAACGTGGTGCCGATAGACTCGTGTGTTTGAATGCTTGGCACATAAGAAGTGGCTCTATTAGAAGAAGGTACGGTCTTGTTGGAGTGGGTGTTGCCTTGCTGGAGGAAGTGTTTCACTGGGAGGGTGGGCTTTGAGCTCTCATATGCTCCCAGTATGGCACGAAGTCTCCTGCTGCCTGCACATCAGGATGGAGAACCCTCAGCTCCATCTCTAGCACCATGTCTTCCTGCACTTCGCCACACTTCTCACCTTAATAATAATGGACTAAACCTCTGAAACTGTAATCTAGACCCAATTAAAAGTTTGCCCCTTATAAGAGTTGTCATGGACATGGTGTCTCTTCACAGCAATAAAACCCTAAGACATATGATAAAAGGTTAGTCACCCATGAAGAAGTGTTGAAACCTTTAAGAGATCGAGCCTATTGGGAGGACTCTAGGTCACTACATGCCCTTGAAGGGAATCATGGAACTCCCATGAGTGCTTCTTCCTCTTTAGCTTTCCAGCTAATGAGATGGCTAATTTCTTCTGCCATGAGACTTACTCCTGCCAGAAGTACAAACAAATCTTGCCCTGGAAAATTCAGAAGCATGAGCTAAAATAAGGTATTTCTATGTGTAAATTAATCTCCTGAGGTAGTTCTTTCAGTTGCAAAAAGCTAATACAGAAGGCAACATGTATTTGACAACTCATGAACAACTTGAAAATGCAGGTGTGACATAGTCTTTATGTGGTAACGCCAACAGCGATCATTTCCACAAATTCTGTTCAACTCATGATAAATTATCTGAATGCACATTTTTTCTTTTCACCCTCACCACAAGCCAACAGAAGAAGCTCAAGCTATAAAATAATGTATTCAAGGTTACAGAGAGCTAAGCCTGGAAGAGACTGTGCCTACTACCAGCACTTGGAAGCCCAAGGCAGGCAGATCTCTGTGAGTTCCACCCCAGCCTGGTCTACACAGTGAGTTCTAGGTCAGGGCCAGCCAGGCTGAACAGTATAATCCTGTCTTACAAACAATAAAGTCAGGAAACTAATCACTGGAGTCAGGGAGACCCCAACACAACAATTCACAAATCATTTGCAAGTGGAATCAACTCCAACCCAGCATTTAGATTAAATCAGAGATTAAGATCAAATCATATTTGATCAGGTTGTTTGATACACTTTTGATTAAGTTGCTCGACACTGTATTTCTTTTTTTTTTTTTTACTTTATTTTTTATTTCTTCAAGTTACATCTCAATTGAAATCCCCTCCCTACCCCGCCTCGCCTCCAGTCCCACCCTCCCACCCTCTTCCGCCTCAACCCACCCATCCCCTTCCTTGTTTTTTTAAGTTTAAGATATATCTTTTCCCCCCAACAGCTCGCCCTTTCAGTCCAACAAATGGCTCTTACTCTTATAATAATAAATACAATACAAAACAACAGAGGTAATTAGGCCAAAATTATGAGAGTTATATGGCTTGGCATACAATCCCAATGTCCAGTCTATATGTATTTGGCACCTGACTTCAACATTCTACTGTCGACCTATCTCCATGAGTTTAAAGTTCTATATCTAACTCAACTTTCATCACAATTTAAAAAGCATCTTCTTAGAACACCCTCTTGATTCCCAAACAACTCAAAATTTAACTATGAGACTCTAGCTATCTATTCTTCAACCACCTCAGAGACCTGAGAGGGACAAATATGTCTGATTATATAGGAAGTGCAGGGCTGCAGCTTCCCAAACTAAGAAATGACATACCAGTGGCTGCCTGGACAGCTCCCATTTTCTCTCCATACATTATAGCATCAATCTTCAGTCATTTGGCCCCATTTCTCTGACAGACATTGATTGTAGAGCAGGGGTTATGAAGGACTCGCCTACCCTGTCTTGGCAGAGCTAGGCTGTCGACTTACCTGCTTCCAAGTTTTGTCCTTTTTGGACAGCAGTCTGTCTACAGTTGAAGCAAGGGGTTTTTCCTACCCTGTCTTGGCAGAGTTAGGCTGTCGACTTCCCCGCTACCAAGTTTTGTCCTTTTTGGACAGCAGCGACACTGTATTTCTAATGGATACAATTGATGCTTGGCAATTACAAAGACTTTCCAGTGGACAAAAACTTCCGATTTAAAGAGAGGATGCTCTGATTTCAGAAATGCCAGGGGAACACGTTGGACTCTGATGTGTCGCAAGAAACTCTAGCTAGAGTCTTTATGGCAAAGCTTGCTTTCGAGAGCATTTGTATGTGTTATATTCAAGTGTATAGCCATATTTCTGGAAGAAAAGATGGAAATATTTTTTTAATTGTGACAAAGCCCTAAATGACAACTGATGGTATCATGTTAATGAGGTAAATTGCAATTCCACACATGCTCAGAAGCCAAACAGAGTAGCAGCATTGAGAGTGAGAACAGTATGAGCTTTGCATCAAGCTAAAGAGCTGTGGTCACTAGGGGCTAGAGGAGGAGGGGATGAGCTTGGCCTGCTAAATGGTTTGTTGTAGAAAAATATACATGGCTGGTAGGTCTCTCTCTTTCTCTTTCTCTCTTTCTCTCTCTCTCTCTCTCCTTCTCTCCCTTCCTCCCTCTCTATATGTCTGTATGTCTATTTGTTTCAGACCCCCCTTTCCTTTGCGTGTGTGTGTGTGTGTGTGTGTGTGTGTGTGTGTGTGTCCCTATATCTCAGCAAACTGTGACAAGAATGTCTCTTTCTTAGGACAAAGAGCTAAGCCAGGAAATCTAGTTGCCAATTCATTAGTATGAATTTTCTAGATAAACAATTACATATGACTACTGCCTGCCACTCTGCACAGTTTTCCTCCCACTATGCTCAATTAAAGACCATGGAGCCCAAGTCCCCTTCTTTTCCCTCCAGGGAGGTTTCCTATATGCAGGCAGCTGCCCATCTATGAAAACCACAGCAAGAAAGATAATTTCAAACTCAAGAATGAAAGTGAGTCAACAGGGGGAAAGTAGATTCCATAGAACCCAATCCAAAAGGCAGCGCTAATAAAGCTAGAATTGGATGCTTAAAATGGAGCTCATGCTATCTGTTATTGGGAAGATTAGGAGAAGTATTGCACCCGAGAAATAAATTACAAGCAGTTAGAACTAATTAGAAATTAAAATTTCAATACTTATGCATGATTAAAGTTCATGCACAGTTGTGAAGTAGAAGAAACTTTTCTTAGCCCGCTGGAAGTCATTTGTGGAAATACTTAGCAAAAGATATACTTAAAGGTGAAACATTAGGAGCACAGTTAGTTACAACAGTACTAAGACATGTGCTGCTGGAAGCGCTAATATTTGAACTGGGCTGCCAGAAAGTGAACCAAAATATGTGGTGGTTAGAAACATAAACCGATTATCCACGAAAGGTCGTTTGCCTAGAACACATGATGATGAATGTCAGGCTACTGGAGGGACGTGAACTGATGTGGATGGTATCAACATACAAAACCAATGGCTGCTGTTGTATCTTCAAGCAGTTGCCTTTTAGCAAATTCCATTTATAGTAGCAATGAAGACCATGAAATAATTAGAAGCGCACTTCATAAGAAAATAGAACGCTCAGAGAGAGAAAGTATGAACTATTACTGAAGGACATTAGATAATATTCCAATAAATGGTGAGATACCCTATCAAAAAGACCGAGCTCATTCCCCAATGAGTGCGTGAAGCAAATGCAGTCCCAAACAACATCCCTATCCCAGAAATTGAAAAACAACCTAAAATCTCCCTGAACTACTAAACATGTACGGATAACTGAAACAACCTTGAAAAAAGTGCAAGTGCCCTAAACTTGCCCTACCAGAGAGCAAAGCTTATTAAAAACGCGGGCAGATGAAGTGGCATTGAGGAGAGAATAGATACACAGGTGAAAAGTCTAGAGAGCCCAGGAAGAGACTGAGTTACACGTAGAAACTTGGCAGAGGAGGGTAAGAAGAAAGAAGGCATGAAGGCATGGCCCCTATTCAGCAGATAAACTTTTTTTTCTAATAAATAAATTTATTTATTTGTTGCTTCAGGTTACATCTTCATCATATTGTCCTCTTTCCACCCTTCCCAGCCCCGCCCTCCCACCCTCTACCCCCTAACCCTTCCATCCCACTCCTCTGGAGTGGAGTGTCCCTACATAACAGTCCCTCGCCCCAGTTCAGAAGTCATATGAGGGCCAAGAGCCTCCTCATACACTGGGGGCCTACAAGGCAGTACCACCAGTGAAAAGTGTCTCATTGCCAGTGAGAGAAAACTAAAAAACAAACAAACAAACAAAAAATAAAAATAAAAACTCTATGTCCATGTTCCCTTTGGTGCGTTGGTTGTAGTATAGATATCCTGTACTATATATCCAACTATAAGTGAATAGATGCCATGTGCATCCTTCTGAGTCTGGGTTAGCTCACTCAGGATGAGCTTCTCTAGTTCCATCCATTTGGCTGCAAATTGCATAATTTCATTGTTTCTGATAGCTGAGTAATATTCCATTGTGTAGATGTATCACAGTTTTTTAATCCATTCTTCGGCTGAGGGACATCTGGGTTGTTTCCAGTTTCTAGCTATTACAAATAAGGCTGCTATAAACATAGATGAGGAAACTTCCTTATGATTCCATGAGGAGTCATTTGAGTGCCCAGAAGTGGTATGGCTGGGTCCTGATGCAAAGCTATTCCAAGTTTTCTAAGATATCGCCAGACTGACCTCCATAGTGGTTGCACAAGCCTGCATTCCCACCAGCAATGGAGGAGTGTTCCCCTTTCTCCACACCCTCACCAGCACGTGCTGTCATTTGAGCTTTTGATCTTAGCCATTCTGACAGGTGTGAGATGGAATCTCAGAGTTGTCTTGAGTTGCATTTCTCTGATGATTAAGAATGTTGAGCATTTCTTCAAGCATCTCTCAGCCATTAGGGATTCCTCCTTTGTGAATTCTCTATTTAGCTCCGTCCCCCATTTTTTGATTGGATTATTTTGTTTCTTGGCATTTAATTTCTTGAGTTCTTTGTAGATTTTGGATTTTAGCCCTCTGTCAGATGTGGGGTTGTTGAAGATTTTCTTCCAGTCTGTAAGCAGCCGTTTTGTTTGAATGACAATGTCTTTTAACTTACAGAAGCTTTTCAGTTTCATGAGGTCCCATTTATTGATTGTTGGTCTCAGGTCCTGAGCTGTTGGTGTTCTGTTCAGGAACTTGCCCCCAAAGCCTGCCTAGATCAGAAGGGAAAATGCAACTCTAGTACAGATACAAATGCAAACCAAAATTAAACTCACAATCAACGAGAGAAGTATTCTCAGGGTTACTAAAAGCAAAGCAAGGAAGACACATCAGCAAATATGCTCAGATCATAGTGTCTGCTATACCAAAGGTACCTCCATTCAAAAGTTAAAAGAGAAGAGACATTCTGGAAAAATGCGTTTGCAGACTATGAAACAAAATGTTCATATCTAGAATATGTAGTGAAAAGTTAGCCGTTTATTGTTTTTTATTTATTGGGCTATCAAAATTGAAATATTTTTGCAAGAACTTGAGGAAACAGAAATAGTTATAAACTGATTAGAATGTAAACTGATATAATTTTTAAATCATTTATTTATTTATTTATTTGTTTGTTTATTTATTATTTACTTTACTGCATTGTTGCTTTGCCTTCATGTATGTCTGTGTAAGGGTCTCAGGTCCCCTGACAACCCTGTCTGTGCCACTGAGAATGTTCCCAGATCAAGGTATACTGGCTTGGAGGGGCATGAGCGTGACCAGTGTTTACACCTCAGTAAACCAGATGTTGCACATTATGAAGCCCAGAGACCAATGAGATGTATCTTGTCTGTGCATGCAGTCTCCGTAATGCATGTTGTGGGTCTGTGTGTGGAAACACACCTGTCTCATAATTAGCTGGACCAGGGAGGGTCAGCTACGCTTGGAGAAAGTCATTTCCCCAAGTGGTATCATCTGTGATTCTGAAAACCCTTTAGAGAGATGAGGTCGCATCTACCTGGATAGTGCAGGAGAATGCTAAGTTCCGCAGGTCCTAGCCACAGCTCCCTGCAACTGACTGTAGTTCTGGAGCAGTGGCTGGGCAGCCACTGAAGGTGGCCCTGTCATGTGCATCCTTACTATGCAGACTTCTTGACGAGTTATCCCAGCTTGATAGGCCCTAGGGTTGCCTATGGCTATCTGACCCTTCTACAAGTCAGTTCCATAAATACTGGCAGACAATACAGTAACTGTGCACACCATATTCTGTGCATTGGCCTTTGTTTTGATGGGTGTTCTGGTTATCACAACAGCATACTTGTCATGTCAACTTTTCATGCTTCTAAAGTAAGGTCTTGGATAATCTGTCAAACGTGTATACTCTCTCAGTGTCTTATGACAATCCTCCTGACAGGAAAAAACTTGGACACATGTGTCATTTTTATATTTTCTATTCTTTTCCAAAATCCTTCATTACATAGTTCTTTCATAACCATACAAAGCAAAAGCTATATACCACATGACTAATTCAAGTTATACTAATAACAATAAAAAGTATGATGAGAATAGAGCTGGGAATCATGTCCCCTTGATCTCTGGACAATAGCAAAGCTTTTCTTGTTTAAGTATAGTTCCATTGTGCTGAAGGCACTTCCTTGTGTTGTTGGCAAGTTCCACCTTAGATCATTACACAAAGCATTGTGAAGCAGTGCTCCAAAACTGTCAACTGATATATAAATGACAGGAAACAGGAGTGTAGCTTGTAGTGCATGGTATCATCTCAACCATACAACCAGCCCTGAATCAAAGCCAGAACAATACTTTGTTGGGTGCACCATGTGAAGATGTGTCTCTGTATATTCAATTGTCATTTCTATACTGGCAGAGAGCTATGGCTCATCACCGATTCATACTTTGCAAATATTTGTTCCTTCCTCACCTGCCTAAGTCAATCTAGAATTGTATCTGACTGGCGTTAATAAAGATCTGATGGCCAATAGTTTTGCAGGAAAGGGAAGGCAGAACTTCTGGCCAGAGAAAGGAGAAAAAATCAGAGACAGAAGATTTTCCAGCAGACAGGGAGAAGAGAATGGGCATGAACAGGTGCAGAGAGATAAAGAACTAGCCACATCGTGGGTCATGGGCTAGAGAAGCCAGGTTAAGTTAGATGAGCTAGCTAAAACACCTAAGCTTTAAAATTTTCATTTCATGTGCATTGGTGTTTTGCCTGGATGTATATCTGTGTGAAGGTTCCAGATCCTCTAGAACTGGAGTTACAGACAATTGTGAGCTTTCATGTGGGTGCTGGGAATTGAACCTGGGTCCTCTGCAAGAGCAGCTGGTACTCTTAACCACTGAGCCATCTCTCCAGCCCACTTTAAAATAGTAATACGCCTCTGTGTTATAAACCACTAGCAGTTCCAAGATAATACCACTACCACTATAATACTTCATTCCAGAAACCACCTTTAGGAAGGTGATTTCAACTTCAGTGATTTTTCCCTTCTAGTGTGAGCTGTAGACACTCAAAAAGATTGCCTTAAAAAGTTAATAAAATAAAGTGAACCTGGCAGATGCTGAAGAAGAGCAAAGTGATATGTTGTTTTAAAATAACTTAATCACAGTGAGGGTGGTTTATCTTATTTGGAGTGAGCGTGCTAAGCAGCGGGCTTAGACTTGAAGGCTTAATCTTCAAGTCATAGATGACTGCAAAAACTGGTTGCACCATTGACTCCACGTGTTCTTTGTGATATACAGAAAACACACTCTGCTAACTGAACTCTCTTTAGGTATCTACTGTCTGATAATGGCAGTACTCAGAGATCATCGCTCTACGATGTATACATGCAGCTCAACAGCTCAACGCAGTTAGGGCTCTGAGCTTGCTAGGAGCAACATTTGAAGAGGGGTTTATGTGTACAGTACATGCAGTAAAGGGGCTAGCTTGCCAACTGCTTTATTAGATAGGGAGTGTGTCTATTCTACACTGGACTTTGTCAAGGCATGAGCTCACATATTTTAAGAATTTCTCACCCACAGTAATATTAGGCCCCTTCTCAGAGTGCTTCAGGATGGCAGGCAACTAACTGAATGTGTGAGCCACTTATGAACAGGTATTAGAAGGCTACTGTAACAGTAAAGATTCAATTGACTGTACTAGCGTTAGCTTCAGAGTCTTGCTCCTCCTCTGCTGGCCTCGCATTTCTTTAAGGGTGGGTCTTGGTGTCAGCTGTACTGATCTGGGAGTGCCTGCTTGCTCTAGCCAGAGGCTCATAATCTTCATGCAAAGGAAAATAGGGCAAGTATGCTGCAATCAGAACCTCCCTGGCTTCATTAGCTAACACCCGGGGAGTGGTAATCATGTGGACTCTCAACAGCTCTTACCCTAACCTCCACAGCCTTGAGGAATGCAGGAATGCAGACTTACAAGCCTAAGCGGGCTACTGGAATTATTCGGTTATAATCGTAGTGCTTTGGGACACAGAGTAGAAACTAAAATTATACAGTCTCTTCCTATCTCTGATTTCATTTAATCCTAATAGCCTGTCAAATATAGAAACGTTACTTTACATGTGAGAAGCATGAAGTACAAAAGAGCTGTGTAAGTTAACCTAAAGTCACATGGATTGGCATTTCTGACTTCAGAACCTATATATATTTTATGACTTGTTGGATCTTCTAGTCCAACATTGAAATAAGATTTCAAAACTGACTTTTAAGTAATACTTCTTGAACAGATTATTAATGCTTTACTATCATAATAATAAAGAGTATTTTTCCTATCCTGATATGTAAAATATTATTTAAAATTGGAAAGCAGGATGCATAAGAATTTCTATCTTTCTAAAGAGAGCCAAAATCAAATGGGGGATATTTTAAACAGTCTTTCTGTTCCTGGTAGTCTAGGTAAAGGTTGGGTGTTCCCAGATTCTTGTCTTCTTATTTAAAGAACTGAAATAGAGGCTCATGCTGGTGGGATAGTAGAAGGGAAACTCTATTTGAAAGTAAAGAACAGGTCAGAAATTCTATTCAGGCCAAAGTTAAAGAACAGATCAGAGTACACTTCAAGAGAGCAGTGGGCAGAGAGTGAAAATACTCAAACACCCCAATCATTGTCTTGGGCTTCCTTCAAGGAGGTTTAAGAGAAGGAGGAGCTTGATTACTAAAGGACTTAGTGAAAATGGTTCTTTCTGTTGATTAACAGGTCAAGTCAAATAATAATTTTTTGGCAGTGAATGTCCCTTACCATCTGGTTTTAATCATATGCATACCCAATAATTCATAGAACTCAGATGCTAAGTAAGGGATTGAGTTCATTTGAGGACAGAGTTTTGCTTGCTTCTCATACACACAAAACCAGTTCAGTCCTGACCAGACCTCCCATCCTCAGACCAGGATATATTGGAAATATTTTTTAATAGAGACTATCCAAGTTTGATGGCCATTAAGGAAAGGAGAAATTTATCCTGTTGTTCAAAAAAGAATGTGCCCTGATGCAGGTGGAGGTGGGAGGTTTGCTAGGCACTTTGTGGGGGGTTGTGTGTAACCCAAACCAAGCTGAGCCTTAGTTTCCTCAACTGTTCACCATACTTCCCTGCATTGTTTCTATAATTCTAGCAAGCGCAGGACATGCTGAAGTTCCAAAAATAATTTTTTGCTTTATATTCATGTTGGTTTTCTTTAAATATAAAGGGGTGATGCAAAGGCATAAGATTATAAAGGGCAACAGCTACCCAGATGCCACAGAAGGTGTCTATTTTATTTTAATTCTTGCAAGAATCCTTCAAGGCACAGCATGTTGAGTTTGTTTTACTGATAGTAGACTGAAAAGAAAAAGAAGTGTCCTGATTTCTGGTTTATTCTATACTGAAAGTGTGTAGAATACACACAGGCATGTGTACACACACATACATATATGCACACACACAAACATGCACACACACACACAAGCACACACTCAGACACAGAAAACAGACTAAAAATGGTACTTTCCAACAAATACTTATCATAAATTTGTGCTTGTTAGATTCATTAGATCATCTTATTATATTGAGATGTAGGAAAATAGTGAGTCTTAGGACTACAAACCAATGAGAAGGGAGCCCCAACTTCTCAGACAGCCCCACTCCAGTGATAGAATAGTGAGAAACTCAGTTCATAGTGGTGGTGGGAAAAGAAGGAATCATAAAGGTAGAGAACTGAAGTGCAGTGCTGGAAGGATGGTGTGATAAATAGATTGTTGATTAGATAAGTTTGACCCAATTAACTTCCACTTGAGTAGGTTTTCAGAATTAGAAATCAGCGACAGAAACTCCAGGGAATAAGTGTGTCCATTCCAGCCCATAATAACTACAGAGAAAAGATAAAAGACATCCACCATGCAAGTATATGGTGCACTTGAAGAAAACCCAAGTTGAAAACATGAAATGAAATAAATATTTAAAGAAATAATGCAAGAAAATCCTTCTAAGAAAGAGAATTTAATGTATCTGTTGAAATGGAGTGGTGTATTCTGAAGAAAGTAGGCCCAGCCAGATCTGTCAACACAAAGTCAAATCTAATTAAAGTAAATGGACATTATAACAGGAACAAAAAGTCTGTCATCAACAGGAAAACAAAGGTTTATTATTTAGGGGTAAAGAAACTGTAGGTTTCCCTGGTTAAATTTACTTCCAGAAGACATGGAAACATTTCTACCAAGTGCACATCAAGGACTTTATCTTTAGGCAACTTATTCTTCAAGCAGAAAGGCCAGAGGAAAAAAAAGATTTTAATGCAAGTACTCAGAGGGCATCATTCCCATGAGCATTTATTTCTTAAATCTAGTTAGAGGAACCTTCAGCCAACCACAAAACAACTGGGAAAAAGCTCAGCAAAGGGCTGACAGCAAGAGCGGAGAACATTTTGCCATCATCTAAGTCTAAAGCAAATGTAAGAATCAGACGTAAGGTGGAATGTAAGCATCTGCTTCAGCACAGGGACAGAGTGGGAAAGAAAGAGCAGGAAAGCCAGAGGTGAAGTCTATGGGTCTATCGCCTGGACTCTGGGATGTGTCCTCAGCTTCATTTGTCATGATGTCACAGTCTGGATGACCATTGTCACCCACAAATATTTCCTTTGTGTTTTTAGTAGAATATTCCTTGTATGTGCTTGTCTGAAATTTCCTCTCTGCTGGATATCTATCCAGGAGAAAATGATGCAGATGGAGCCATGTCCTTCTCAGGACTTCACCCTTGGAGTATATGAAGCTCTTGAGGCACTCATAGCTAATGTTAATTTTTAGCACCCTGCTGAGATGTCATATTTCTCTACTGAGCAATCATTGCTCTATTTATTTCCCCTTGCTACTGATAAATAGCATGTGGTAGTTTGAATAGGAATGGTCCCAATAGACTCATGTGTTTGAATGCTTGGCCCATAGGGAGTGGCACTATTAGGAGGTATGGCCTTGTTGAAGTAAGTGTGGCCTTGCTGGAGGAAGTGTGTCACTGGCTGGGGGAGGGGTGGCTTAGAGGTTTCAGAAGCTCAAGTCACTTTTACATCAGCTACCTTTGGATCCAGATGTAGAACTCTCAGGTTCTTCTCCAACACCATGCCTGCCCGAATGCCACCATACTTCTGGCCATGAAGTTAATGAACTAAACCTCTGAAACTGTAAGCCAGTCAGAATTAAACATTTTCCTTTACTAAGAGTTGGCATGGTCCTGATCTCTCTTCACAGCAGTAAAACCCTAAGACATAGTGTACAGAGGAAGCATGTTAAAGGGATTTAAAAAGAAGTGTTTTCTTGATGATCTTCATTTTTGCATTGCTGAGACTCAAACCTAAGGCCTCACACATGTTTGACAAGTGCTCTAATCAGAAACACACAAAGATTTCAAAGTTATGCAAGTGACCAGTTCTTTGTTGAAAACGTGTCTTTTAAGGTTGTCAAATAGAATCATAAGTGAGTGCATGTAATAGTAGAGATGCAAATGTTAAGGAAGATAGCATAGTTAATAAAAATAATAGAAGAGAAGAGAGACTGGCAAGAAGACAAAGAGAAAATATGCTGTAAAAAAAAAGGACCCACGAACAAAATATAAAATGATAGAGCCATTAGATATGACTTTATGTACATTAAAATTGTATTTAAAAATAAAGCAAGAGTTAAACAAATAAACTACACAGCTTGACTCTTATAAAACTGTATTAATGAAAGACCTAAGGTAGCAAGCACATAACTATCTTATCTGTATGTGCAAAAGAAGGTCCCTTTCCTACTAAAAGGAATGCATTTCCTAATGAGACCACAAGTGGTATTTAACTTTGTGTTCTGTATAAGAGAAATATAAAACGGATTGACTGAGAAAGACGAGAAGATTTTAAATGGACAAATGTACACCAGGAAAATGCATACCCAAATCCCAAGCCAAGGATTAGAACTGCAAGGGATTTAATAGTACGAGGACAAATATTAACTAAGATGATCTAAGTGGCTGAACTAGGGAGGGGGAGGGGAGGTGTGAGAGCAGGGAGGATGGAGAGATAACTAGGTCACAGTCCTAGTTTTGGACAACACAAAATCAGGTCAAAGAGGATCCAGAAGTTCAGTGCTAAACTGTGCACTTTGTAGTTAAGGTAAACAGATAGCAGAGCTCACAGAAGCATTTGTAAAATTCCAAGGGCTACAAACAGAAAGGTCCTGTGGTCAGGAGACCTTACCTCTCAGTCTGTGACAGACCAAGCAAATAAAATCAAGTACAGGAAAGAGCTACTAATGGTTATTTACATTAATATTGTATTAATATTGATATCTAATTACCATACAATAAAACTATCAGGTGAGCCTCTTTGGTATATTCAAAATTGGTATCTTGTTGCTCAAATAGCCATGGTAGAGAAGCATAAATTAAGGTATATGAGATAATCATACAAATAGATAAACTGCAAAAAAAGTAGAAATAGCATTTTTTTTTAGCACAGCATAGTAAAATCAAATTAATAGAAAAATTAGTTCAGAGGCCTTTCCAGCTTAAAAATCAAAATTAGCAGAGTGCCTATAAAACATAATAGTGAAATACTGGGTGTATATACAGACCTTGGGGATTTATTTGCTTGTTTACTATTTTGCGTGACCATGTCTTGCTCTGTAGCTTTGTTTGACCTCAGACTGGGCTCCCGCTCCAGCCTCCCAAATGCTGGATTACAGGCAGGCAGCGTGGTCCCCGGCATCGGTATATATTAAATAGAGCTCAAAGGAAAATTTCCAGCCTTGCATATTTATCTTACTATAAGTGAATAAATAAAGAACAAAGAAACTGAGTAGTTGGTTAAGAGAAAAAGAAAATCAAATTACAGTAAGATAGAAGGAAGGAAAAGCCATAAAAGTAAAAATGAGCGAGCTAGAACACAGAAGTCTCCGCACAGCTAGAAAAGAAATCTAAAACTGCTTTGCTGAACAAAACACCAGTGACTAAACAAGAGAAAAGAAGGCCAGCCTCCTTACAAAACCAATTTGCTACATTTTCCTGGATGGTCCATTATGAGTTTTAACAAATGATACATTTCTAGATTATTTGTTGTGCCAATAATTTCAAATGCATTTGCATCAGTTTGAAGAAAAGTCTCATGATGCTTATATTACAGAATTCATTATTCACCATCACAGAATGCTAAATGAAATAGCTCATGTTGCGCTTGTGTTTCAAGTTTTGAAAGTGAAAAAAGTGAGTACCCAGGTAGAGCCGAACATAACCCCTTAAACGGTAGCAGGACCAGCCATGCTCTTCTTAGTTGACAGCAGAGGGTGGTCAGGTGGGCACAGTTTGAATGCCCCTAATCCAAAATGCTCCAAAATCTGACACTTTTTGAGTACTAACAGGAAATGCTTTCTGGTGGCTCATCGTGCATAAACTTCATTTCATTCACAATATTATATGTGTTACCTTCAGGTGGTGTGTATTAGAAATATAAAAACGACAGAGAAGTCATGGCTCTCTTATAACATGTCTTTAAAGGACAAGAAAGGGGGTATGCACTGTTCCTTTGGGTGGATAGTGATGGAATAAAAGACAAATTTCTCTCCCGAGTTCAGGTTATCTGGTGACTTTGCTATTCGGGGAAACACAGTCAGGAACAGCTACTGTGATGATGGATAACTCAGACCAGAGGTTGCAGGAACTGTTAGATTCAGCTTGGTGGCTTGTTTCTAAGCATGAACTATTCTGTTTTGGCATTGACAAGAGAATTAGATATAAATGAGAAGCAGGTTGATCTGAAACTTGCTTCTTTAGAATGTTCTTTCGCCTTGCAATATGGACAGTACACAGCAAGCACAGTTAGCTTGAACTCATCCACGCTTTCCACAGCAGTGTTCACATTGCGTTTGAGGACAGCCCACCTAAACATCTAAGATCATATATCTTACTTTTAGATCCTTTCAAATATAGAATGCATATTTGCATTTGCCCCTCCCCCACAAGAATGCAAAAAGAAAACCAGCTAGCCAGCCCAGTTGCTTGTTGCTATAGCAATAGCTTCAGTGTAGGGTGAATTACACGGATGGGCTTCATCATAGGAGGTGTGGAGAAATCTGTATTCAGTACCCACTGCCGGATTCCCAGGATGGCCTCAGTGGCCGGTAAGATACCCAAAGGTATAATCAATTGTCTCCCTGTGAATAGAAGTTTCTGATTTCTCCAGGAATGCAATCCCTCCCCGTCCTCTTCCCACTCTACTTCAGATGAGGCAGACAGGAGTCCTGTTTCACTTTCACAGGCTAAAAATAAACTCATTTGTAAGCTGTGTTACCATTACTTACTCCTTCAAGATGCAGGGAAAATAAAATCACCCTTGCTGGCGGTGAGATGATACAGGCAGGGGCAGGCAGGTGTGGAGCAGAGGCTTTGCCCTCACCGCAGGGCACTGTTTTTCTGATGGAATAGCTGGAGTGGCAAGAACATAGACTTTGTCAAAAATATCACCTTTGCCACTCAGTAGTTGGCAACTGAATGACACAAGCTGTTTTGCCTGCCCCATTCTCCCTCTGAAGTAGGAAGCACAAAGAAGAGAAAGCCAAGATATTGATGTAAGAACCTATTCTAACTGGTAAACAGGAGCCATTTCAGATGTTTACAGAGAAGGAATTGAATTTAATAAGGAGAATGGGTTGACCAGATGGAGGCTGAGGAGACACAGGGGAGCAGTTATGGCCTCAGTGGCCAGCTGCAGTAAGGCACTAGCTGTAAGAAGTCCACTGTGGTGAGGAGGATTTTACTAGGGTGGAAGTCAATATTCAGAAGTGTTCCCACTCTAGCCCGGGAAATGTTGCATTCCAGAAAACCCTTTGTTTTCATGGCAAACCTAAGTAGTTGGCCATCTTTACCCTCCATTAGCACACAGGCACTCAGAGCCAGGATCTCAAGGCCTAGAACAGGTGGTAGCCTCTAGTGGGGCCACCACCATGCCATAGAGGTTGTCACAGGATCTGTGCACAGCGAAGTCAGCAGGAAGAAGTGAGACATGGGGCCATTATCGGTTCGATCGTCTTTTCAAAGGATAAGCGCAGAAGCGACGTCTTGGCTTGGTTGCCACCAACAACAGGATGCCAGCCCATGGCTACTGCTGTTCCTTCTAGGGGGAGAACATCTTGCCTTGTGTTCTGGAAGAACCTATGTTAAGTGACAATGCACCTTTGCTATGGCAGGATATGCAAACAAATCTCTGGTTAATAATGTGCCCGTGAACAAGAAATTAACAGTTGAGTGCGTACCCCCAAACATGTCCAGAATTGCCGTGAAGAGAGTTTGAATGACTCTGTTCAGGAGAGTTTGCTAATGGCAAACTCATAATTCTAACTCTGACAAGGAAAACTTACTTGGAGTGAAGCTGGAGAGCTCGGAAGAGAAATGCCCTCCGAGAAGTTCATTAACCGTGCTAATGAAATTCGCTCCACTCCTCAAGTTGAAGGTTTCTGCAGTGACTTCACTGACCCACCATCTGTTTCAGCACTTTATTGAGGCCAATATACACACAGCATTCTCCTTTTAAACAGATGAACTTACTGACATGTTAGACTCTCTGTTGATGGTGTGGTGTGTGGGGCTGTGGTTGTGGTGAACATTGTCACTCACGCAACAGCAGAAAGCCATACTGTCAAGAAATCAAGGGGAAGCAGCAATGATGTCATTTAATTTCCAAGACTGTTGTAAGTAATAGACTGCACTATAAAAAAACACTGCAAAAGACTTCAGCTTTCAAAATGTGTCTATTTATAGAGATTTGTTTAGACATTGATGGATTTATTACACTGGCAAGGAGTATAGGTTTAAAATCACAACTGTTCATTATTCATATTATAGAATACATGTTGAACCACTCACTTTTGCAGACAGACCATGGTAGTTGACATGAAATGAGAATATGATTTTTTTAATTTTCCCATCTATTGTACAATACTTAGTTTGATTATTTTTCCCAAGAATAAATCATATGTTTACTTATGATTTTAAAAATAAATGGAAGGAGAGGTACTCTGGCTTTTTCTTCAATCCTGCCCTAAAGTGTCCCATCTGTGTCTCCTACTGGCTAAATCAGTTGTCAATCAGCTGATGTGGATACGTCAGGAGAGCATCTGATTTCCTTCAGATTGAAACCAAGAGCACTCAAAAAGTTAGATTTGAAGGTTCTTAATCCTGGGCCTGACCAGTGGACCAGTCACGCTACCTCTCTGAGAGGACATTTCCTTGACTGCTTGGTGGTGACATTGTAGTCAGTTGTGAAAAATAAAATGTTAAGTGTCTGTATTTTATTATATCTCAGTCTGTATCCAGGCACACTGTAAGAATTTAATGAGACAGGAGGGTGACGGGAAATATTTTTGACCATCGGTTTCATATGGCTATTTATAGTAGAATTACTTTCTGGGGGTTTGCTATGCCCCCTTTTGCTTTTAAATATTTGTTAGGGGTTTCTGCACCACTTTCAACCATTTAATTCCTGAATAAAGACACAGAGACCTTTTAGATTTATAATAAGCTTTAAAGCACTAGAGCTGGGCAGATACCAGCCCTCTAAGCTATATTGTCTGCTTCCCCTGCCAAAATCCCTGAGCCATTATTTGCCATATGTTCTATCTGGCCTGCTTCTGTTCCATCAGGCCAGCCATCAACCCATCCTACCTCATGCTGACTTCCTTCTTCTTCCTCCTCATTCCCATCTCTCCCAGGTGGTTCCCACCTGAGACCTCAAGCCTGGGAAACTAAACAGCCTACTTCTCTTCTGCCCAGTTATAGTCTGCCCAGCCTATTTTATTAACCAATCAATTTTAAATTGGGGGAGCAAGGTTTACACAACAAAGGCTGGTATACATGAGAATGTACTCCTCTGGACTGCAACCAGATCAGGTTCAACACTTAGCATTTGTATAGATAGCACCAGACCAACCCCCAACAGTTATTTCTTTTCTTCTCTTTGTTCTCTAAACCTAAGGGTGTGATGGGGTATAAGAATAATCTTAAATTTCATTTTGGTTTTTACTTTTGAAAAAAAAATTAGACCCTTGAAGAATAAGAAGATGAGCCAAAGTGTCTGAGAGAAATTTGAGGAGGAGAGGGATTTCTTACTAGTTTTCTCAAATTCTGATACTTGATAAAAAATTTTTCAGCAAAGGACTAGAAGAGATTGGAAGACACGCATTACTTCCCTTGGCTGTGGGACCCGCAACCCTGTGATTTAAGTCTTTCAGTGATAGCAAAACCCAAGCAAGATTCTAGGATCAGAGTGGAGAAGGAAGACTGTGTTCTGTTGCTTGAGCAGAGCCCAAGGGACCTGATAATGCTCAAGAAGAGGGAGGTGTCCACGTGGTGACTGATAGACTCCTCCTGGTTGTTCTCCAGAGGCACCGGGGTCTTCACATTGGAGAGAGAACAGGGACCTGAAGAGGCAGGTAGGACAAGAGACCTCCACTGTAACATTGAGTGAATACAACACTATGTTTTTCTCCCTGGATTGTACTGGAAAGCTTTTGAACGGTGGACTATGTGTAAGAAAGCAGTACAGGGCTCTTGAACTGAAAAAACACCGATGTGCTCACAAATAATGTTATTTATAGAGAGGCAGACTAGGCCAGAGTTTGTTTTGCAGTGGACATCTGTTGATTTTGGCGCTCAGCTAAGCCAGTTAGTACTTTACAAACGCTGCACAATTGATTCAGTAGTAGACTCATAGTCTCAGGGTGAAAACTGCTTTTCAGCTGTTGGAAAGTGGTTTGTTTCCTGAGCGGGTGGTCTTATGATGCTTCTTGGTGGGGAAAGGGTGGAACCAATGCACAGTTATCTGAAACACACAGAAGCAAAGTCAACTCCTGGCGTTAGGACTTTGGAGCCTTGACTCAAGCGTTAGCCAAAATCTGTTGTTTCCCTGGGCTGTCGAGTTATTTGAACTAATAATATCCTCTTTCTTTTTTTTTTTTTTTAAAGTCCATTGCTATTGGACTGTGTCATCGAATTCTAAAGAGCCCAAAGTTGTATACTATTCGATTTATTTACTATTCCTCTTGACAGTTATAAATGCCTGAAGGACCTGAACCTATTTCCGTAGGAAGGTTAAATAAGATTTTTAAATACAGGCGTCCTTGACTACAATGCATTTACCAATGCTGTCACTTTATAGAGCTCTCCTAGTGTTCCAGGAGCTTGGATTAGGAGCCGGCCACTTGGGTTCTAATCTTAATCCTGTCCTTTACTAGTTGCACAGCCTGGAAAAACGTTGCTTACTCTCTTTGGGGTTGGTTGTCTCATACATAAAGTTAGGAAACCGTAACTACCTTTTATAGGTTTGTTCTCGGAGGTGGCAGAGTTAATTATTGTTAAACGCTATGTATGGTATCAGGTGTATGGTCAAATGCAAAACTGTATTTATTTACTATATATCTGATAGGATAGAGCCTTGGACACATACACAGTTGATTCAATAACCTAAGCATTGTACTAATTCAGATGATAAAAGGCTTTAATGACAAGAGTTCATATGACACTGGACTTGAAGTCAAGAGAACTTGGCTCCGGTCACCTGTTCTCTGACCTTCTGAAAATCCCTCAATGATTAGGAGCCCAATAGCTCCTAATAGTGTCAGGGGTTGGGTCTCTCCCATGGGGTGGGTCTCTCCCATGGGCCAGTCATTAGTTGTGAACCTTATGCATGCAGTACCCACTGAGGCCAGAAGATGGTATTGGATTAGATAATCTGGGATTGGAATTACCTGCAGTTGTAAGCCACTACGTGTGTGCTGGGAATTGACCACTTGTCCTCTGGCAGAGCAGCCAGTGCTCTTAACTTGGGAGCCATCTCTCCAGCTTCAGGAACTGTTTCTTACATTAAAATATATTAAGGGACTGGGATGATGACTCAGTCAGTACAAGTATTGTCCATACAAGCATGAGGACGTAAGTTTGGGTACTAGTGCCCTTTAAATCCTGGCATGGTGACAAACATCTGTAAGCCCAATACCACGGTGGGAGGAGACAGGGTCAGCTGGCTCCCTTGAACTCACTTGTCAGCCAGTCCAGTTGAATTAATGAAAGGGCCCTATCTTAAAAAAAAATAAAATGGGAGACGTTGAGGAATAAACCTGAAACCAATCTCTGGCCTATACAAACATGTGTGCACATAAATTCACATATAAATTTACACACATACACACACACACACACACACACACACACACACACTAAAACAGTAACATTGGAATGATGTAGAGATTTTCTAGTTTGATCCATGTATTCACGAGTAGCTTATTCCCCATACTCTTGATGTTTCTGTATCTTGGAGATTTTCTTAAGACCATGTACTCTGTAAAAAATAAAAAAGTCAGAATTAAAAAGTGGGTCTTAACTTCTGTGATTCTTACTGTTAATTGTTAACTTGAGAGAACCAAAAATGTCCCAGGACATGGACTTCTGGGTATGCCCATCAGAGATTATCTTTATTACAAGCAGGTGGAAAGGCCTGCCCACTATGGGTGGAGTCATTCATTCCCTTAGTAGGTTCCTGGATTGTGTAAATGGAGAGGGAAAGTAGGTAGGTCCAGGCATTTGTGTCCCCTGCTTCTTGACTCTTGATGTGACGTGACTAGTTTCATCTACTCTCTGCCATCATGACTTCTTTGCTTTGATGGATTGTCACCTGGAACCCTTTCTCCTGTAAGTTGTCTTTGTCAGCATTTTATCATAGTCTTGAGAAAAGAAATGAAGACAAATTCTTTCTCTTTCCTCTACCAGCAGTTCAGCTGAACGTTGATATGAGTGCTTCAAGATTTGAGATGTGTGCCTGAGGTTTGTTTTCACCATAGTATCAGCTGTATGAAACAGCTGATAAGGGAGCATACTATCCAGTCTACACAGGGATGCAGAGGAAGGACCAAAGCCAGACACGGGTGGCAAGGAGTAGGGAGAAAGCATGCGTAGAAGCCTCTATCATGACTTACAATGAAAAACAAGACAGAATGGAGTAAGTGGTCAAGAATGGATATTTCGTGTCATTTTGGTGGTATCTCAGACATGGAAGTAATCTCTAGTTGTCCAATACTGTCACTCTGGGAGGATTCAGACCTGATAAACATGGTTTGTTGCATAAGCCACAGGTGATGCTGAGGCTTTCTGGATTGGTTTGTTTCTACATGGTTCTGAGGGAATTCTTGCTATCCCTCTCTGGGGGCGCTGCAGGCAGTATTTCCAGGTTATCATAATCCTCTAAGATGTCAAAGCATCACAAAACACAGCAAATAAAAAATCCAATTAGTACTGGGAAACATGCCATTTGCTTGAAGAAAGAAAAGTCATTGTTCTCGGTAGTTTAGCAGAGACGGCAGAGGGGGGCATTGCCTGTCCTCTTGCGGAATTCCTCTCTAAATTAGTAAATAAATCGTCAGCTGGAAAAGAAAGGAGCCTAAGATTTAATGACTGCTGTTTCTATAATCTAATTTGTAAGTAAGAGAGGGACAAAAGGCAGTAAATCACTCAACCTGTCAGGGTGATCCTATTAGAGCAAAAGTTTTGTGGCCTAGTAGGTGGGTGTGGGAATGCTTGTTCTGCTATTTCTGCTACCAGACCTCAGAAGGGTCCACTGCTGAAGTAACCACCACGTATACTTCACTCTATTTGGGGGTAGGGTCTACCCCCAAATGAATAATCCACCTTTTCAAGCGGTAAGCAAAACAAATTTCTGAGCCCAGTTTTTATTCATTTAAAACGAAGTTGTTTACTAATTAAAAAAAAAAGTCATACTTAAAAAAAAAACACATTGCAAGGCACTTGTCTAATATATACACAGTTTTCTAAGCTTTGTACTATTTTCCTATTCATCAATAATGAAAGTCTTAATAGCCCTATATTTAAGAATTAACAAATCATCAACGAAACCTATTATTTCTGAAAGGCAACTGGTACATCCATCATACAACTTCTCTGAAAAATGATTCCACTCAATATATAATTTATTTATGTCTGCACATTTGGATTTAATTGTATCATGGAAGATGCCATTTAATTCCACATATTATTTTTGTTTCTATAATGACGAAGCCAAATTAACTAGCAGAATGGCAAAAATACTCTTTTAAGTGGCTAATAATTACTGTGGGAAATATTAATCAGCATACCACATAAATGGATCTGAATAAAATCTTTTCATAATTTTCAAGGATCATTTAGTTTTGTGAAAGGATTATGTGTCCGCGGGGTGTTTTTGTCTCATACAAATATCAAAACAGTAAAGTCATGCTTTTAATGTAAACTTTTTCCTGCATTACTCTTCTTTTTTTTTTTTTTTTTTTTTTT
>CAJQZJ010000465.1:218616-243046 GCA_907164525.1 Lophiomys imhausi | reverse complement strand
GTGTGTGTGTGTGTGTGTGTGTGTGTGTGTGTGTGTGTGTGTGTGTGAATGAGATGAGCGCAGTTCATCTTTACACCTAGATAAAGTAAAGGTGTTGTAACAAGAGTAAACCGCAGATCAAAATTGCTTGTTAACCTTGCTCAAAACCCATAACAAATTGCCAACAGATTGAATTAGAAAGCTATGAAGATGATACAATAGGATCATGTGGTCCTTAGTTATCCGGTTAGTTTAGCTCTGTAATCCATCACTGTCAGCTTGTTGACAAAATGAAAGAGTGCATGCTGTCTTAGCTTCTCAGAGGCAGTTGACAAAATTCAACTTTCATTTAAGATAAAAGTTTCTCTTATCAGCTGGGGGAAAAAAAAGGGGGAATTTCTCTGGTTTGATAATAACTGTGAAAAACTTGCAACTATTTAATGTTGGGATTAAGATCCACTCTTACCAACTATCTTTGATATGGTAATTCCGGTGATTTTATTATGGCAAGGAAGAGAAGCAAAAGACATATGAGTCCTAGACCACATGGTCATGTTGCAGAAAATCTTAATGTTTCTATGAAAACAAAACCCAGAAATGAATCAGCACAATTTATAAGATGTGTGGTGGAAATTGACCAGTTTTATGTATAAATAATAAACAAAAGTTTTGATTCTAAAAGTACTATTTTTTGAGACAAATTCTCATGTAGCCCAAATTGGCCATGGGCTCCTTCTTCCTCCTCCTGCCTCTACCTGCTGAGCTGTCAGATGGCTGGCATATGATACCACCCTTAGTATTTATGGTACTGGGAATTGAACTGTGCTCACATGCCTGTAAACACCCTACTAACTGACACATGGCTCCATCCCCTAAAAGTATTTCTTAAATAGCATCAAACTATGAAGTTATTGGAAATAAATTCAATAAAATGTATCAAATGTACAATTCAAACAAAAACATGTTGCTGAGAAAGACCAGCTCAGACTCAGATTAACTGAGATATACAGTGACCATGGATTAAATGACTCAATATTTAAAGCTAAGTCTCCAGTTGTCTCCAAAATGATATTTTTGTTCAATGTCACCTTAACTAGAATTTACAGCAGGCTTTTAAAAGTTTTTGTAGAAATTGACATATGACCTTAAAATTTGCATAGAAAAGCAAAAAGCCTAGATTAGCTAAAATAATAATCCTGAAAATAAAGAAGAAAGTTGCAGGACCCATGGTATCTCATTCAAATTTTATTGTAAAATACAGTAATTAAGACAATGGAATATTGTCAGAAGGATAGATAATTGGATTAGTAGAATGAAAAACAATGACAAGAAATAGAACCATACATATGAGGTCAATTAATTTTCTTTAAAAGTGTTGAGATTATTCAAAGGGGAAAATAGCTTTTCAACCAATGATGACTTTACAACTGGATATCCATATGGAAGTAAATTATTCACCATATGAGAAATTGCTTTAAATATATTGTAGACTTAAACATTAAAAAAAGAAGAAAAGCTATAAAACCTCCAGAGGAAAGCTAGGCAGATCTTTATAAAGTGGAACACAAAACCTCACAATGTAAAATAACAAAAGTAATAAATTAGACCTTTACACAAATCAAAACCACGGCTCTGCTAAAAGCAACACCAAGAAAATAAACAGATATTCCACAGACTGGGGGTGCGGGGAGGTTGTGTGCTACAATACCTATTTCTGACAAAATTAAGGGGAAAGAAAGATCAGGTGCTTCTCAAAAGATGAGCAAATAAATACCTCAGGAAAGCCTTGCGATATCACCAGTTGTCAGAGAAACTATCGTGAGATACCCCCAAGTCCTCTGAAGAATGTCTGAAATCCAGTTTTGAAGGGCATAGATAAACACTTCAGAAAACTACCTAACATTACAGATGCAGTTAAGCAGGCATTCACCATACGACCCCATACGTGCACTCTAAGGTATTAACCTTAAAGAAAGAAAGTTTACGCGAACATGAATTGTGCACCAGTAGTGGTCCAGTAAGATAAATGTAGAAACAAACAAATCTTGATATATGCATACACTGGAATATGTACTACTCAGCCAGAAAGGAGATCATAATGAGAGCCATCATGCATGAGTGAGTCTCTAGAGCATTATGCTTGGTGATTGACACAAAGCCAAGCAACAAAAATTGCATACTATGTGATTTCATTTGTAGGAAAATCTAGAAAAGACAGATCTAATGTGTAGTAAGAGAAACTGAAGGAGTGCTTAACTGGGGGCACATAAGTGAAGATGCCTGGCAAGATGCCTGAGGGGCTACAGGGGTCTGCCACCAAACCTGATGAGCTCTGTCCCAGGAAAGCACATAGTGGAAGGACAAAAATGAGTCTCACAAGTTGTCCTCTGACCTCTGCATGTGCACTGTGGCAAGTGTGGATCTACACAAAACTGCACACTAGATCAATCAATAAATCAGTCAATCAATCAAATAAGTGTGAAAAGGTGGAGAGTTGGAAAGTTTTACAGTGCAAACAGCATGAGAGAAGAGATATTGTACATTAGGTCTGTAGTATTGGTCTCACAATTTACATGCTGTGAATTTCAACATTATATACTTAAAATCTATGCATCGCATCTGATAGAATCCTTGTTTTAACTAATTTGATTTTTAAAAGTTTAGTCTTGGTAACTGCTAAATACTTTAGGAGCTGGTTGGCTGAGCCAATCAGACCAGAAATGAACCTGGCTTTAAACAACATGTGATGAAGAAGTATTTATCTGTTAGGTACAAAGTACTTGTCATTGTTTTTGATAGAGGAATTGTCCATGTTAGTAGCATATATTTTGTGTACAACCAGGTTTGGAGAAAATAGATAGTTATGTTTGAGATCAGCACAATTAGCAGCCTAGAACTATTTGTAATGTGAAGTTTTCTTTGACTGGAATTATAATTGATAACATATACTTTTTCCCTAGTGTAGGTAAATTATACTAAGTAAAAGGTTTTTTTTTAGCCTATATTCAGTTTGTATTTAAGGTCTCTAATGTTTTCAATACTTTATAATTTGTCCCTTGGCATATCATTATCAATAATGTATGGTTCGAAAGTTATTCTTTACATTTGTGTCTTTCTGTGTATACAGACCAATATGTTTTCTCTGCTACTGAAATAAATCTGAGAAATGTAGGTTTCTATACCATGGATAATAAGGCTTTTATGGGTAGTAGATGTATCAAAAAGTAAACTGAATTTTATTTGTCCACACATAAATAATATAACTCTTGTGGCACCAACTTTAATATATTCTGAAACCTCAAGTTGGAGAAAGGGCAATATGTGAGAAAAGGAAGGAGTTACAGTGAGGGTGAATGATAGAGTTGCCAGAGCTGGGAAAATGTGGGTGTGGACATTGATAGGCCTGCAACACCCTACTGTCCACAACTGTCTGAGAGCAAAGAGATGCCATCCAGACCCCCATGTGGGGGAATTGACTGGCACCCTGGCAGCAGGCTGAAGGAGGCTTATCAATATCCTAATGAGATCAAGCCAGGGCTGATAGCTGAAGCTTACACACTCTGCTAGTGTTTGTAAGCAGTGTCCTCAGGAATACTTGAAGGCAGGGTTGTCTGGCAGCATGTGGACTAAAGGCATCATTTCTTAGTAGGTACCAGTTTGTCTCATTTTTTTTTCCCTTGATGATGGGAAAGAGGTGAAAAGAGGTGATCACTTACCACACTGTTTTTGACCCCCCCCCAGACTCCTTGCTTGTGATAACTTCATCTGATCTCCACACTGCTCACATGTTTATAACAGGAAACCAAGAAACTGACTCAGGAAAAAAAGTCACCTGCTTAAGCTCATACATTGTCATTTAGAGTTAGGAAATAAACTCACATCTGTCTTCCCCAACCCCTAAACTGTCCTTCCCACATCTTTGTAGAACTAGAAGGTGATTTTTGTCAGTACATCAAGAATTGGTAAGATCTTTACAGAGAGGTTCATACTGAAATTCACAGGAGGCTGACTCAGAGTTCTAATTTATAAATACACAATGAGAAGTCAAATTGACAAGGAAGACTATAGAGCACGAGCCAGCATTCTCTTACCAAATACAAGGGATACTTAGAAAGCAAAATTAGGTTTATAATATTGCTTAGAAGGTAACACTGACTAGTCTCAGATTCACATTAATCCTCCTGCCTCAGCCTACCAGGTGCTGGGATTTCTTGAATAAGCTAACCATGTTGTCTAAACATAAAGGGTTTGGGCTTAAACTTTTTAAGCCTCATTTTAATATTTGTGACATTGGGTGATCTTGGCTATAAATTTCTCAGAGTTTAATTTTCCTCTCTGTAAGTTTAAACAAAATGTTCTTCAGTGAGAAAGCGCTTTGCTCACAGAATGACTTCAAGGGGTGGGAGCAGACCTGGTGATTCATGCTTTTAATTGCAGAACCTGGAGGCAGAAGTGGGTGGATCTCTGTGAGTTCCAGGCCAGTCTGGTTAGCCAGGGCTATCCAGTGAAAACCTGCCTCAAAACAAAGAAAAATTGTTGCAAGACCTGACTGGTTATTTGCAAGAAGGCAGTGTGTAACTCTAGGGTTATACCAATGGTGGAGATACACCTTTCTCTTCTATCTTACCTTTGAGCAATGGGAACCTCTGCTCTGCCACTCCAAAGATTTGGGGTTGGGAACAGCCCTTTCAATCTGTGATCCTTCCTTGTCCTAGGAAACCTGAGCAGGGTTGAGCCTCTGGACCCCCTGATCTTTGAAATTTGATGAGGTGAATGCTGACCCATTCATTCTTCATCTTTGTTCCTTGATGCCCCATCACTAAGCTCTTCTTCTTTGCCTACTGCAGGTTCACGTCTGTCTTGGTCAGTCTCTCTCTCTGTATCCCACCTGAGATGAGATATATGCAGCCAGCCAGTGAGAATGAACAGGGCACATGATATCTGCTCTACAAATTAAGCTGACTTCACCTTCAGGCCCCATTAGCCTCAGCTAAGATATACATACTCATCTACTCCAAGTAGAAGATGAGCATCGAAGAATCTCCAGTGGGAGATGATTGAATTGGTGGTAAGCCTTTCTCTTGGCAAGAAAAACTCCTTGCTTCAACTGTAGACAGACTTCTGTCCGAAAAGGACAAAACTTGGAAGCAGATAAGTCGACAGCCTAGCTCTGCCAAGACAGGGTAGGTAAGTCCTTCATAATTCCTGCTCTACAACCAATGTCTGTCAGAGAAACGGGGCCAAATGGCTGAAGATTGATGCTGTAATGTATGGAGAGAAAATGGGAACTGTCCAGGCAGCCACTGGTATGTCATTTTTTAGTTTTGGAAGCTGCAGGCCTTACACTTCCTATATAATCAGATATATTTATCCCTCTCAGGTCTCTGAGGTGGTTGAAGAATAGATAGCTAGAGTCTCATAGTTAAATTTTGAGTTGTTTAGGAATCAAGAGGGTGTTCTGGATCTAAGAATATATTTTTAAAATTATGAGGCAAGTTAGTATGAAAGCTGAGTTAGATATAGAACTTTAAACTCATGGAGATGGTTAGATAGTAGAATGTTAAAGTCAGGTGCCAAATACATATGGACTGGACACTGGGAATGTATGCTAAGCCATATAACTCTTATAATTGTGGCCTATTTATTTCTGTTGTTTTGTATTGTATTTATAGTTATAAGAAAAAGAACCATTTTTTGGACTGAAAGGGAGAGCTGTTGGGGGGAAAAAGAAATACCTTAAACTAAAAAAAAAAAAAAAAAAAAAAAAAAAAGATATACATACTCTGTGGGATGGGGAAGAAGTTTTATTAGTCTGAGCTGTGTGGCCATGGTGATTTGAAGGGGGTTTAAGAGCTGAGGTGACCAGCAATGAAGAAGGTAGACAGTTTTTTGAGCCTGTTCTCTACCCACTGATGCTTCAGCTTCTAACAGCATCTTGAGATGGGGATGGATGCCCCCTAAATAGACATCACTTCTACCCTCTCATTAATGCCAGCTCTTCCAAAAAGAAAAAAAAAATTGCAAAGGGCCAATTTACAAAGACATTCCATCCGAAAATAAAACGAGGCAGCAAAGTCCATTGATAGAGCCAGATGTAAAAACTTTGAACAAGAAACAGATCCTGTCTGCATTGAGCCTTATTTACATTGAAAGCCACCTGGCCACGATCCAGTTGTACCTCTCTGTTCTGCTCAATATGCAGCTCACCCTGTGTAGCAGAGTCTTTACCATAGGCAGTAGGCATTGGCTTATTTAATATGGATTTTTTTTTACTGCCAGCAACAATGGTTCTAAAAATAACCAAGACAACTGTATACTTCACTGAATACCTGAAACACAGAAAAGGATTTGCAACACAGCAGAAAAGACTGGGATCAGAATACTGCTCCTCAAGCTCCTCACAGGGATGGTTGTTGCTTTGCTGGAGCCTGTTTCAGTCTTAGAATATAGAGGGTGGTTAGCTATGTGTGCAGCAGACATTTCTTGAAATGCAAACTGTATGCACCGTGAGATTTGTCTTAAGATCTCATTTCAGCTTAGCTGAGAACAGTATTTCCATAATCCTCTGTTGGAATAGGTTCACACTAACATGGGCCATGACAGTTGAACAAAATCTTTCTCTTTGGCTCCCTCCCTCTCCACTCCCTCTCCACCTGTCTCTCTCTCTCTCTCTTTCCTTTCCTCCCTCCCTTTCCCTCTCCCTTTTCCTTCTCTCTCCCTCACTCTCTCTACCCCCCACCCTCCGGTGTATAAGATGGAGGAACGAATGAGTTCAGGTGTGCACATGCCATGATAGGTGTGTGGAGGTCAGAGAGCAACCTGACCTTGGGCATCAATCCTCCTCTTCCACTTAGCTTGAAACAAAATTTTGGGATCCTTGTTCTGCACCAGGCTAGCTGGCCTGCAAGTATCCAGGGATTCTTTTCTCTTCATCTTTCTCACTTGGAAACTGAACCCAATTGCATTTATCCAGGATGCTAGAGTACAAAGCACCAGGTGGAGACCGTAGAGGATCCCTGGGACTCACACATGCTATGCAGCAAAGCCTTTCCTTTAATAATCCAGTGGTCTTCTTATGGAGTTCAAGTGTGTATATTAGTTGCATTTCTGCTTTTAAAAAATATTGAAAGGTTGTTATAGGTGAAGAAGAAAATGAGCCTGAACCATGAAAATAACAGCAGAGACTAGTAATCGGTCAGCAAGAACAGCGATATCTAGACTATAAAAAGAGGGAGGAGAGAGAGGGAGAGAGGGAGATAGAGAAAAGAGAAGAAGAGAAGACAGGAGATGGGGAGAGGGGGAGACAAAAAAAGAGGGGCTTGGAGGCTGAACTTTGTGGAGAAAGAAATGGGTCACTTTTAGAAAATTCCTAAGTTTTCACTGGTGGACAAAAACTAAAAACATAGTGGTGGTCCTGAGACACGAGATACAGAGAGAGGCACACGGGGCACTGGGAAAGGAGGCAAGAACTGGGAGTTCTATTCTGAAAATGGAACTTACTGTGCACATGAGTTTATGGAGAGAGAGAGAGAGAGAGAGAGAGAGAGAGAGAGAGAGAGAGCAAGAGAGATGTCAACAAAGAGGCTATCTTTGCCAGAATTGTCGCCTCTTGCATATGGTTTCCTTTAGAAAGTTAAATATAGCTCAGCTCTCTGGTTTATATGCCACACACAAGTATCACATAAAAGCCTTTTGTAGCCACAGCAGTCAATGAAACGTGGACTTCACATACTTACTTGGTCCATTCTCTTAATCCTCAGTGAAATAAACTAGTATCATTTCTGTGATTTTTTTCAAAGTCAACTTTCAATTACATTGTTCTGAAGAAAACTGCCCTGACTTCCATTGCAAGGAAGGAAGGAGGAAAAATCTTTTCCTGGGCTGAAAGTGGGGAGTGCCATCCTGGCTAGAACACAAACTTGGGGTGTTTTCACAGCTTTCCAGAACTCTCCATTCCATTCATCTGTCATCAGAAGGGCTGATGATACGCTCCCAAGACCAGGCTCTTCAGCGTGGGCACCTTATTCTCTCCCAGCTTCCAGTTATCAAGGCCACAGCCTCACCCTGATCCTCATTTATATTTCATGCGGAGCATCCTAATAGCCTAAGTGCTTTTATTGGTAGTGTTCTCTATGCATCTGGCCCTTTCGAATGTCCCTGCAAGTTCCCGTTCCTTAGCACCTGGCAAACCTCAGAACCTCTAATGCTGTTCATCAAAGCACTTCCCAGCCGTTCCCTGTGCTGCTCCGCGGACTTTGGTCTAAACCTCTAGAGGTCTCCTCTCTGTCTTCGCCTCTCCTCCATATCACCAGCTTGTCCCCCATATACCAAGACACCACATGTCTCTTCCCTTCCTTCCTTGGCTCCTGTGCTCATTTTCCCACTGGAAAAATGCTACCAGCTGCAAGAAGTCTCCCTCCCTCCTCTTTCATCTCTCTTATTAAGATTTCTTCCCAAGCCACCACCCTGCCTTTTTCAAGACAGCTGGGCCCTTTTAATCAGACATCTTTATGGCATTTACCCTATTTGTCCTTGTATTACAGCTATGCATGAATTCTTCCACCCCACCCCCACAAGGTTCTGCTTTTTCAATTCCTTTAAAACATGCTTTTGGGGGAGATTTCAATACCTATTCCAGAATTAATCAACTACCATGACTAATTAAAAAAAAGTCTTGGTGATGATGGTATTAATTGTGGCTTTAAAATCTGTAATGGTTCTAAAAGTGTCTTCCCCATTCACTGATAATTACCACCCTGGTAGACCACATTGGAAAAATATGTAAGATGCTTATCACAGCACCTGCCACAGGAAGTGATCACTAAATATTATCTCTTTCGTAATTACGATAGCTCTCCATAGAAGACCTGTCAGCCACTGGTTACAATATTCACACCTGGTTGGGCCACTAAATGACCCATTTCTCCATGTGGAAAATTTACAACAACAGCGCCTTCTCGACAATGATAATCTATACTAACAATAAACTTCACTGTTTGAATAACACCGCTTATGAGCTTAAAGTAGGATGGAGGCCAAGAGCAATAGTGTAAGGTAGTGAGCATTGGGTGGTAGAGGGACAGTTAGGAAATTTCTCCTTCACAATCTATAGGATAGATGAAGTGACTGGAGTGTCAACAACCAGCAGGAGGAAAGAATATGAATTTATGAACGTGCATTGGGCACCATAAAAAGGTGACTATGGATTAACTCAGTGAGGGCAGATGCAGATGCCTTCTAGGGAAGAAGGTGAGGGGCACGTGGGTGTTCTGGAGGGGCTCTAATGAGCTTTAGAGGAAACTAGACAGGCCTGATGCACAAACAATGGCTTCTAAGTGATTTTCTTGGTAAACAGATTGGTATAGACCTATGGTATCCTGTGAACAGGCTGTGGGAAGGGAGGAGGCAGGGCTGCAGGCACAGGGAACCTCTAGAGTTGCCCCTCAGAAGAAGGTAATACTGCCATTTTCTAAGTTCTTTTAATACCTTTTAATGTAAATGACATGGAACATGACCCATCCTCTGGCTCAAATATTACAAGCTTAGGGTATTTGTTTTGAGCCCGAGCAACAGGTAGCAAAGGATTGACTCAGGTGGCATTGGGCATTTCTGGACACTGGGGTGGCCGAATGGCCACACTGAGGGACCTAGCAAAGACCCTTTAGCACTTGTTCAGCAAATCAGATAAATAGCTATTTCATCGCTTGACACTGCTTACCAACCATCACCAAGGGGCCATCCCATGCCTGTGTGAAGAATTTCATATGATTCAAAGGACCCATTGAACTCACACAAAAGAGCCCAGTCCAATGTTCTTAAAGTAGATGACCTTTCGAGGCAGTTCATTGGTGATGTCAAACATACACTAAAAAACAAAAACAAAACAAACAAACAAAACTATGGTAAATTTTGTGATCCTAAAATTACCCCAAGCATGACTTTTTCTTCAGTCTTTAGCTTTAATCATTAAGGAGGCTTGGAAATAGGG
Source organism: Lophiomys imhausi (assembly GCA_907164525.1). Taxonomy (NCBI): domain Eukaryota; kingdom Metazoa; phylum Chordata; class Mammalia; order Rodentia; family Muridae; genus Lophiomys; species Lophiomys imhausi. The sequence goes on along the minus strand of CAJQZJ010000465.1, from coordinate 233,079 downwards.
GCACTGTAAAAAAATAAAGGTGGGTACTAAATAGGATTCCCTGTTCTTTAGAAACAGCTGCGAGCATTTCCTGTGGTGTGGCTCAAGAGAAAAATTCATCGTCCCACTAGACAGAACTCATCATTAAATGCTGATGGAAACACTATCAGACCTCTAGAAGAGGTTACAATGTCCCTAAAAATCAGCTTAGTTATTTTCTAAGTTTAAAAATCACCTTTTACATGAAGTGAGGGAAACCATCCATGGATGGTATTTAAATTACACAGGCTTGATGTGGATAGGGTTCAGGCTGGGGTGGTAACTTACTGACAGAGCACGTGCCTAGCATGCAAAAAGTCCTGTTCAATCCTAACCAGAAAAATTAAAATTAAAAAATAAATGAAAAAGAACTTGGAGTTAAGTGCTACCCATTAACTCTGTATCCGTGTTGAATCTTACAAAGATGATAATGAAAACTGAACACTTAGCTGGGCATAATGGCATGTGTATACCTGGGCCAAGGGGAAAAAGAAATCTCACAATGTTTCCTGTACACATGCTCCCTCTTTGTAGTGTCTAGGAGTACATGGCACTTTGTGGAAACTGGCTGATTGTGTGATAAATTGCTTCTGTCCTGTGTTGTGCTAGTAGAGGAGACAATTGGGAATATTTTGCCTGATGTCTGTGAGGTTGAGGAAGGCTTCAGAGGGGTGTGTGTGTGTGTGTGTGTGTGTGTGTGTGTGTGTGTGTGTGTGTGTGTGTTGGGATGGCACCTTCCTCTGAGTTGACAAACAGGTAGCAGGAGATGCTGTAGTATTGGGTGGTGAAGAATGTCCTCTCTGATCAGTACAGCAGAAATCTGGAGACCTGAAAGGAGGGTAGCTTGGACATTAGGGAATAGCAAAAATTGTTTCATGACCAAATTGTAGGTCAGGCTTTTGATAAGGTGTCAAATGGGCCCTTTCCTCTTGTTGGCCTGTCTGGCCTAGTTTTAGCAAGCATCCTGCTATGTCTCTTTTGAAAATCCCTACCCCTGGTGTCTGACCACCCTGGCCTGCAAGAGCCCCTGTCCTCAGTGTCTGCTCTTCATACTTCTATTCATTGCCCTTCACTTTGCTTGTTGGGTATATGTCCTCAATTGTCCTGGAAGCATCTGCAATGGAGCTCAATCTACCTGCTGTTGTGGTAGTCCTGCATCTAAGACAAGAACCATGGATCCAGTGTCTGTAGCTCTAACATGAGCAGAGACGGGGAGAAGACAGTAGGAACAGGAAGCAGGGGGAGGCCAGGAAGAGTTGGAACCAGATCAGCAGAGGCTCCCACATCACATCAAAGTTTTGGTCCTCTGCTAAAAGAGAATGGAAATGCATTGAAGTGTTTTAAGCTACAGGACAATCTGATCAGATTTGCATTTTTGAAAGATCATTCTGTCTTTTACAAGGAGCAAAACTATCTTTAAAATTCCTTACATTATATAAAAGGACATGAAAGAAAATTGAGCTCACTTAAACATATGCTAATCTGCACCTCAGGAGGCTGAGGTTCTGAGCAGGAATTTGGAAACAGTCTAGCCACACAGCTAAGTGGGAATGCTCCTAAGGTCCAATTTCTTCAACCTTAATGTCCCTGCAGCACAAAGTGTGCTGTGACCAAGGCAGTGACAGAAGCCTCTTAATGTGGGTGGAGGGTGGGTGTACCATTATTCTAACAGTTTCACCTGAGACCACTGTGTATTTACAGAGCAACTGTGTCTGCTTACCAAGAAGCCTGTACCTTATCCTCTGTTGGAGATATGGTAACATTAAGAAGTTGTCTTGATGTTACCATGTCTCTAAAGCTTAAATCACACATCGATCCCCACACATTAGTAGTGGGAGACTTCAACACTCCACTCACAACAATGGACAGATCATCAAGACAGAAACCAAACAGAGAAATAATGAGTCTGAAAACTGCAAATTAATTAATTAATGTAGTTATTAGTAAGTGTAAACTGTAAGATTAGGCTGGCAGAGTAGCCAGCGGCTGGGCAGAGGAGCAGGCAGCCTGGCCCGAGTGCCTTAACCGGTTGCCTAAATTATCCTGGAGAAAGAGCCCTGGGACCAAGGGTGGCCTACACCACCTGTAAACTAAACTCTGTTAATTAATATAAGTTGTTCTACTAGGCCGGTAGAATTGCCTGTGGCTTGGCAGGAAATTCACCTGGGCTCAAGGGGAGTCTGGGAGTCCAACAGCCTGGGACTGCTTGGACTGAGGTTCTATAAGCCACCACAATCTTTTCCCCAATAATTAAACATACCAAGCCCTTTTAATGTTTCAATGCTTAGCCCTTAGCTGGGCAGACTCTCCATTAGCTACACTAAGTTAACCTGGATCACCTAATCCAAAACCATCATGTGCCTGCGATTACCTTCCAGCATTCTCCAGATGTCTGTCTCCTTCTGTGTCTCCTGGAAGAGCAAGAGTCTCTGTGTGTGCCCAGAGTTCCTCTTCTGATCTCAGGAAGTCCTGCCTTCCTATACTCTTTCTGCCCAACTAATTGGCCATAAGTGACTTTTATTAACCAATCAAGAGAATGCCTCAGAAGGGGCAGTAACCAGATCTCAGCATTGAATTCAATGTATCAGAAACAATATTAGACCCTCCCTCAACATGAGACTAACAGAGGTCATGAACCAAATGGACCTAACAGATATCTACAGGATATTTCACCCAAACACAAAAGAATACACCTTCTCAGTACCACATGGAACCTTCTCCAAAATCGACCATATATTCAGACACAAAGCAAGCCTCAACAGATACAAGAAGATTGAAATAACCCCTTGTATCTTATCAGACTACTATGGAATAAAGCTGGACTTCAACAACAATAGAAACAGCAGAAAGCCTATGAACACATGGAAATTGAACAACTCTTTACTGGATAACTACTGGGTCAGGAAAGAAATAAAGAAGGAAATCAAAGACTTCTTAAAATCCAATGAAAATGAAGGCACAACATACCCAAACCTGTGGGACACAATGAAATCTGTGCTATGAGGAAAGTTCCTAGCACTAAGCATCTTCAAAAAGAAAATTGTGACAGCTCATATTAGTGAATTAATAGCAGAACTGAAAGAACTAGAAAAAAAAAGAAGCAAACACTCCCAAGAGGAACCCAAAGCAGGAGATCATCAAACTTAGGTCTGAAATCAACAATTTAGAAACAAAAAGAATGATACAAAGAATCAATGAAACCAAGAGTTGGTTCTTTGAGAAAATCAACAAAATAGACAAACAGCCAAATTAACTAAAAGGCAGAGGGAAAAAACCCAAATCAACAAAATCAGAACTGAAAATGGAGAAAAAACAACAGATATTGAGGAAATCCAGAGAATCTTTAGGTCCTTCTTTAAAAATCTTCACTCCACCAAATTTGAAAACCTAAGCAAAATGGACAATTTTCTTGATAGATTCCACCTTCCAAAACTAAATCAAGATCGGGTTAACAGTTTAAACAGCCCTATAACCACTAAGGAAATAGAAAGAGTCATTAAAAATCTCCCAACCAAAAAAAGCCTAGGGCCAGATGGTTTCAGCACAGAATTCTACCAGACCTTCAAAGAAGAGCTAATACCAATACTCTTCAGTCTCTTCCACAAAATAGAATCATAAAGAACACTGCCAAACTCATTCTATGAGGCCACAGTCACCCTGATTCCTAAACCACACAAAGACCCAACAAAGAAAGAGAACTTCAGACCAATCTCCCTCATGAACATAGATGCAAAAATACTTAATAAAACACTGGCAAACCAAATCCAAGAACACATCAAAAGTATCATATACCATGATCTCCGGATAGCAGGGATGGTTCAACATATGAAAATCCATCAACATAATTCACCATATAAACAAGTTTAAAGAAAAAAACCACATGATCATCTTGCTAGATGGCGAAAAAGCATTTGACAAAATCCAACACCCCTTCATGCTAAAAGTCCTGGAGACAATGGACATACAAGGACCATACCTAGAAATAATAAAGGCAATATACAGCAAGCCAGTGGCCAACATCAATGTTAATGGAGAGAAACTTGAAGCATTTCCTCTAAACTCAGGGACAAGACAAGGATGTCCACTTTCACCACATCTCTTCAACATAGTACTTGAGGTTCTTGCTAGAGCAATAAGACAGCTAAAGGAGATCAAGGGGATAATAATTGGAAACGAAGAAGTCAAATTATCCCTATTTGCAGAAGATATGATAGTATACATAGGCGACCCCAAAAATTCCACCAGAGAACAGCTGATAAACACCTTCAGCAAGGTGGCTGAATACAAAATTAATTCAAAAAAATCAGAAGCCCTTCTTTATACAACAAATAAATGGGCTGAGAAAGAAATTAGGGAAACAACACCCTTCACAATAGCCACAAACAATATAAAATGCCTGGGGATAACTCTAACCAAGCAAGTGAAAGACCTGTATGACAAGAATTTCAAGCCCTTGAAGAAAGAAATTGAAGAGGCCATCAGAAGATGGAAAGATCTCCCATGCTCATGGATAGGTAGGATCAACATAATAAAAATGGCCATCCTACCAAAAGCAATATACAGATTCAATACAATTCCTATCAAAATACCACCACAATTTTTTATAGACCTGGAAAAAGCAATTCTCAACTTCATTTGAAATAACAAAAAACCCAGAATAGCCAAATCAATCCTGTATATATATATATATATATATATATATATATATATATATATATATAAAACATCTGGAGTATCACCATTCCAGATTTCAAGCTGTACTACAGAGCAATAGTAATAAAAACAGCATGGTACTGGTATAGAAACAGACCAGTGGATCAATGGGATTAAATTGAAGAGCCAGAAATGAACCCACACACCTATGGTCACTTAATTTTTGACAAAAAAGTCAAAACCATACAATGGAAAAAGGACAGCATCTTCAACAAATGGTGTTGGTCCAACTGGATGTCCACATGTAAAAGAATTTAATTAGACCCATACTTATCACCTTGTACAAAACTTAAGTTCAAGTGGATTGAAGACCTTAACATAAGGCTGGACACACTAAATCTACTAGAAGAGAAAGTGGAGAAAACTCTCAAACTCATCAGCACAGGTGACAACTTCCTGAACAGTACACCAACAGCTCAGGATCTAAGACCAACAATCAATAAATGGGACCTCATGAAACTGAAAAGCTTCTGTAATGCAAAAGACATTGTCATTAGAACAAAACAGCAGCCTACAGATTTGAAAAAATCTTCACCAACCCCACATCTGACAGAGGGCTAATATGCATAATTTGCATAGAACTCAAGAAATTAAATGCCAAGAAACCAAATCAATCATTCAAAAAATGGGGAACAGGGCTAAACAGTGAATTCACAAAGGAGGAATTCCCAATGGCTGAGACACTTTAGGAAATGCTCATCATCTTTAATCATCAGAGAAATGCAATTCAAGACGACTCTGAGATTCCATCTCACACCTGTCAGAATGGCTAAGATCAAAAGCTCAAATGACAGCACATGCTGGCAAGGGGTGTGGAGAAACAGGAACCCTCCTCCATTGCTGGTGGGAGTGCAGGCTTGTGTAACCACTATGGAGGTCAGTATGGCGATACCTTAGAAAACTTGGAATAGCTCTGCCTGGGGACCCAGCCATACCACTTCTGGGTATACATCAAAATGATTCCTCACTGAATCACAAGGAAGTTTCCTCATCTATGTTCGCAGCAGCCTTATTTGTCATAGCTAGAGACTGGAAACAACCCAGATGTCCCTCAACCAAAGAATGGATTTAAAAACTGTGGTACATCTACACAATGGAATTCTACTCAGCCATCAGAAACAATGAAATCATGCAATTTGCAGCCAAATGGATGGAGCTAGAGAAGCTCATCCTGAGTGAGCTAACCCAGACCCAGAAGGGTGCACATGGCATCTATTCACTTATAGTCGGATTTTAGCCATATAGTACAGGATAACTATACTACAACAAATGCACCAAAGGGAACAGGGACATAGAATTTTTTTTCCTGTCAGTGAGACACTTTGCCTTAGTGGTGCTGCCTTGTAGGCCCCCAGTGTATGAGGAGGCTCGTGGCCCTCATATGACTGCTGAACTGGGGTGGGGGATTGTTATGTAGGGACACTCCACTCCAGAGGAGTGGGCTGGAAGGGATAAGGGGGTAGAGGATGGGAGGGCCAGACTGGGAGGGGTGGAAAGAGGACACTGTGATGGAGATGTAACCTGAAGTAATAAATAAATAAATAAATAGAAGAAATTGTCTTGAAAACCCACAGAATCAACTAACCTGGGTTCACAGGGGTTCACGAAGACTGAACCATAACTAGGGAGCCTACATTGGACTGACTGACGTCTTCTGCATATATGTTACTGTTGTGTAGCTTGGTCTTCATGTGGGACTCCTAAGAGTGGGAGCAGTGGCTGTCTCTGACTCTGTTGCCTGCCTTTGGGACCCTTTCCTCCTACTTGGTTGCTTCATGTAGCTTTAATAGGAGAGGAGGTACCTAGTCTTACTGCAAGTTGATGTGACATGGCTGGCTGGTATGCAATGGCTGGTTGATATCCATGGCTGGTTGATATCCATGGCTGGTTGATATGCCATGGCTGGTTGATGTGCCATGCTGGTTGATGTGCCATGGCTAGTTGGTATCCATGGCAGACCTGCCCTTTTCGGAAGAGAAAAGGAAGAAAAGGAGGAATGCATGGGGGATTTGTGCTAAAAGGGGTGGTAGGAACGGAGGGACTGGGAGGGGAGGAAGGAGGGAAACTATGGGCAGGATGTAACATATATATGTATTGTCTAGATGAATGGATAAAGAAAATATGCTTTATACAGACAGTGGAGTCTTATTCAGCCATAGAGGCAAAATCATGTCTTTTGGACATGGAACCAAAGATCACTGTATTAAGTAAAGTAAGCCAAACTGAGAAAGTCAAAAATCACATTTTTCTTTCATATTTGCAATCTAGGTCTAAAAAAAATGTATAAGGGAGACTACTGGGGAGGAGTAATGGAATTAAGAGATTTAGATGAATTGAAGACCCAGAAATGGACCCACAAACCTATGGCCACCTAATTTTTGACAAAGAAATCAAAACCACACAATGGAAAAAGAACAGCATATTCAACAATGATGCTGGTCCAACTGGATGTCCACTTGTAAAAGAATTTAATTAGACCCATACTTATCACCTTGTACAAAACTTAAGTCCAAGTGGATCAAAGACCCTAACATAAGGCTGGTCACACTAAATCTACTGGAAGACAAAGTGGGAAAAACCCTCAAACTCATTGGCACAGGTGACAACTTCCTGAGCAGAACACCAACAGCTCAGGACCTAAGACCAACAATCATTAAATGGGACCTCATGAAACTGAAAAACTTCTGTAAGGCAAAAGACACTGTCATTCGAACAAAACGGCAGCCTACAGACTGGGAGAAAATCTTCACCAACCCCACATCTGACAGAGGGCTAATATCGAAAATCTACAAAGAACTCAAGAAATTAAATGCCAAGAAACTAAATAATCCAATCAAAAAATGGGGGACAGAGCTAAATAGAGAATTCACAAAGGAGGAATCCCTAATGGCTGAGAGACACTTGAAGAAATGCTCAACATCTTTAATCATCAGAGAAATGCAACTCAAGACAACTCTGAGATTCCATCTCACACCTGTCAGAATGGCTAAGATCAAAAGCTCAAATGACAGCACATGCTGGCGAGGGTGTGGAGATAGGGGAACCCTCCTCCATTGCTCGTGGGAGTGCAGGCTTGTGCAACCACTATGGAGGTCAGTATGGCGATATCTTAGAAACCTTGGAATAGCTTTGCCTCAGGACCCAACCATACCACTTCTGGGTATAGACCCAAATGACTCCTCATGAAATCATAAGGAATTTTCCTCATCTATGTTCATAGCAGCCTTATTTGTCATAGCTAGAAACTGGAAACAACCCGGATGTCCCTCAACTGAAGATTGGAATAAAAACCTGTGGTACATGTACACAATGGAATATTACTCAGCCATCAGAAACAATGAAATCATGCAATTTGCAGCCAAATGGATGGAATTAGAGAAGCTCATCCTGAGTGAGCTAACCCAGTCTCAGCAGGATGCACATGGCATCTATTCACTTATAATAGGATTTTAGCTATATAGTACAGGATATCTATACTACAACCAATGCACCAAAGGGAACACGGACATAGACTCTTTTTGTTTGTTTTTTAGTTTTCTTTCCCTGGCAATGAGACACTTTTCACTGGTGGTACTTCCTTGTAGGTCCCCAGTGTATGAGGAGGCTTTTGGCCCTCATATGACTTCTGAACTGGGGTGAGGTGTAGAGGTTAGATGAATTAGATTTAGAAAATATATAGGAGTTTCTGATACTGTGTCTTAATTCGGGGCCTGAAGAGCATTATCAGCATGAAGTCAGCAAAAACAGGAAAGACTCAATGGAATTGAAGAAACAAAGTATCTGGCCTGACATTGTTTTCAACTGCTAAGTGGGCGGAGCCCAAATTAAGCTGAAACAGAGTTCCTCCTATTTGAGGACAGTGCGTGGAGCCCAGAAGAGAAGAGGCCCCTGATGCTAGAGAGCTCCAAGAGTCCTGCTGAAAAAACGGCTGGCCATTGATGGCCAGCTCTCTCCCTGAAGCAGAAAGAAGCCGGTGAGCAAAGAAAGCCTGAGCAAGACACCAAAAGGCCAAGGACTGGACCCTGTGGTTCAGCTTTTGCCTAGAGGGGTTTGATCTGTCCAAACAGTGGCCTAAAGGAAACGGTGCCTGGCTTTAAGGACTGAGGCAGAGCAGCTGAGTTCCTGATTCAAAAGAAGTAAGTTGGCCTGCAGACGGCTGGGGTCTCCCACAGAAAAGAAAGCATGAAGCCTTATTTAAGGTGAGACTGCAATAACCAACTTACCCTGACGAACCTGCATCTGAGAGATCCAGAAAAAGGACTGCTAAGTGCATTAAAGAATCTACAACAAAGACTGTGTTCCTGACGACTGAGGACCTGCCCCAGAGACTGTATCATTCTAAAAGGTTATGAAAGTGGTTGTTATAATTATCAATAGGTTTAGTGGATAGGTTAAAGGGGTTGTAGGAATTTATAGGATTAATAGTTAAGAAATTGTTGGTGTTTGTTATAAGTGAATTTAGTAATAAATAAATAAGTGTTAAATAACAATTTAAAAGTTCGGTTACAGTGAGGGACTGTTATTTAGGGACACTCCACTCCAGAGGAGTGGGATGGAAGGGTTGGGGGTAGAGGGTGGGAGGGTGGGGATGGGAAGGGGGGGGAAAGAGGACAATATGATGGAAATGTAACCTGAAGCAACAAATAAATACATTTATTTATGAAAAGAGAGAGAGAGATTTAGCTACAGAAAGGAAACACACTGGAGAGGGGAGAAGGAATTAGAAACTTTATTGGGGGTGAATTATACACATGTATGAAAACATTATAGTGAAACCTCTTATTTTGAACAATTAATACATGCCAAAGGAAAAGGCTATTATCTTAAGAAAGCTCCTTTTAACTTCACAGAGTGATGAAAGGAGAGAATGGGCTGAGTGCTGGAGCCATGGGGACATGAGGGTTGTGATAATGGAGATGAGAGTAGAGAAAGCTGGATGAGGGTTGGAGTACTGCAGGTGAGGATTTGTCATGGAATGGGAATTTTATCATGGGGTAAGGGTTTTGTCATGGGGTGAAGGTGGTGGTTATGAGCATGAGTTGAGGTCATAAGGGTCAGTGTTGGGGAGTCACATGATGAGATCACAGGAGCCTTGTGTGCTTGGGTACAACAGGCCCAGGTCAGGATGTCAGATCATCTGTTGAGAGAAATGAAACCGAGGTAAGCCTTGGGTAAACAAGGCCCGGGTGATCTGTGTTGTGAAGCCACAAACAGGCCTAGGATAAAAAGAGCCAAGCACTTTATGTATGAGTTGCTTAACCTTTACAATGTATTCTAGCAAGGACAGGATATCAGGGTCCCAAGAGAATCACAAGGAAAGTCATGTTCGCCCTCCTTACTACTGTGTGGCTACAGATTGGTGTTCCAGTATGATAGTGACCATACCAGTCCACATCAGTGACTGCATTTTCATGACTGAGAAAAGCTTCCAAAGCCCTCCCTCCCAATGCACCACACATTGCTCCATTCTTTTTTTTTCCTTTATTTTTTATTTCTTCAAGTTACATCTCAATCGCAGTCCCCTCCCTATTCCCCCTCCAGTCCCACCCTCCCACCCTCAACCCCCCATCCTCTTCCCTTTTTTTTTTCTTTTAAGTTTAAGGTATATCTTATTTCCCACTACAGTTTCTCCTTTCAGTCCAACAAATGGCTCTTTCTCTTATAATAATAAATACAATACAGTACAACAGAGGTAATTAGGCCACAGTTATGAGGGTTATATGGCTTAACGTACATTCCCAACGACCAGTCCATATGGATTTGGTACCTGACTTTAACATTCTACTATCTAAACATCTCCATGAGTTTAAAGTTCTATATCTGAGTCAATATTCATACTAATTGCAACACAATTTTAAAAGTATCTTCTTAGATGTATAACACTCTCTTGACTCCTAAACAACTCAAAATTTAATTATGAGACTTTATCTATCTGTTCTTCAATCACCTCAGAGACCTGAGAGGGATAAATATATCTGATTTTATAGGAAGTACAGGGTCTGCAGCTTCCAAAACTAAGAAATGACATACCAGTGGCTGCCTGGACAGTTCCCATTTTCTCTCCATACATTACAGCATCGCTCTTCAGTCGTTTGGCCCCGCTTCTCTGACAGACATTGATTGTAGAGCAGGGGTTATGAAGGACTCACCTACCCTGTCTTGGCAGAGCTAGGATGTCGACTTACCTGCTTCCAGGTTTTGTCCTTTTTGGACAGCATTCTGTCTACAGTTGGAGCAAGGGGGTTTTCCTACAAAGAGATAGGCTTGCGACTAATTCAATCATCTCCCACTGGAGATTCTTCGATGCTCATCTTCTACTTGGAGGAGAACAGGGGGTGCTGTCAGGAGTTCATATGTCTTGATATAAAAAAAATCTAAAGTTACAAAAACATCTTTGAATGCCATATTCTGCAGATCTCTTGAGGTTTTTGAAGAGGCCCTATCTATCTCTTATATTAGGGTAAGCAGATGTTGCTTGTCTCTTAACAGGTTTATTTCTGATTAGCTTAGCAAGTAACTATAATAGGCTGTCATAGTACCTAACAGAATGACTGGCTTGCATAACTATTAGTTTGCATTTCTTAATTATCCTAAATAGTTTATGACAATTAGTAGTAAAAGGCCGAAACATCACATTTAATTTTTTTCTTTACCTCCTAACCCTTCCATCCCATTTCTCTGGGGTGTCCTTATATAACAGTCCCTCATCTCAGCTGAGAGGTCGTATGAGGGCCAAGAACCTCTTCATTCATTGGGGATCTATGAAGCAGTACCATCAGTGAAAAGTGTCTCGTTGCCTGGGAGAGAGAACTACTAAACACACAAATCAATAAGCATACAATAGATAAAAAAGACTAAAAAATAGAAAAAATATAACTAATATATAAAAAATAAAAATTAAAAATAAGAAGTCTATGTCCAAGTTCCCTTTGGTGTGTTAGTTGTAGTATTGATACCTTCTACTATATAGCTAAAAAACTGTGGTACATCTACACAATGGAATATTATTCAGCTATCAGAAACAATGAAATTATGCAATTTGCAGCCAAATGGATGGAACTAGAAAAGCTCATCCTGAGTGAACTAACCCAGACTCAGAAGGACACATATGGCATCTATTCACTTATAGTAGGATTTTAGCCACATTGCTCCATTCTTGCCTGTAGAATCCCACGCCCTTTTCTGCCTACCTCCCCCTCTGGCTTCAAACACTTTTCTTCTGATGTTTGAAACCTGCCTTGGAAAACAAGTATTCTAGCTCATAACTAAACTTGTCCCACCAACTTTTTTTCCACCGATTAACAAAACAAAACAAACAAACAAACCATAGTTCCTTACATTTTGTGCTTCAACATTGCCCTACCCTCTCTGGGGTTTGGGGGTTTGCTTCTGAAATCATAGCCAGCTAACAAGCAGAGCAGACAGAATTCTAAGCAAGCAAATCAGATTAGTATCTGGAAGAAGCATTTGCCCCATGCTTTGCCTGTGAGTTCCTTTAAGATCTTTTTTCTCTCTCCCATTTGATATATGGTATGTTATCTTGTTCCAACACTGTTTGAAAATAGGATTGAATATTTGACAGGTGGGGACATGAGTCGTGTCTGACGATGCTTTTTCGATGAGTAATAGGACAATTTAAGAAACTGAGCAGGCCTCACGTTTCCGTATTCCATGACTAATTGTAATGATAATGACAACAGGACTGGCTGACCTGTAGGCAATGGTAGACAATATGGTATTTTCACATCTGAAAAGACAAGGCTTCCCAAACCATTATAGACAAGCAAGCTGCAATCAAGGCCTTATGATCTACTCATCCTCTGGCAGGGGCACTTTAAAAAGGCAAGAACTCACAGTTCTGTGTTCTTTTCCTCCCACCCCATTTGCAGTGGGTGGCAATCAGCAGTGGGTGTGATGGGGCAACTGACCTTTATACTAAATGGATGAGCATCACAGGTGAACATGGATTGGGAAGAGTTTAGCTTTGATTTAGCAGTAAGGATTGTGACTTGCTATTTGGGTCAGAATAGTTTGATGCCATTAGAGTTTTAATTGGAAACATGCAAGGCTTAATTACCTGTTCGTCACTCTTGTTTGCTGTCAGTGAGAATGGTCCTATTTTTAATATTCTTAGGCCTTAGTTGGGCTCCTAACCTACCCCCTATGGCCGTTTAAATTGCTTCAACTAAATTTAGGGCATTTGGTACTTGAAAATCACCTTAATCTTGGGAAGAGTGTCATAGACCAGAAGCATAGCTAATTATAACATGGACTTTAGAAATCCATTTCCTTCTGGGGCCAGTGGCCACACCCAAGCATTTGAAACAGGGCTGCCTGGTTGTACAATAGGTGGAAGATAAGGTTAATTTGGCACAACCCAGCAGTTGTGTTCCTGCTCTCTAGACCCCCAGGTAAAAGAGCTTGTGCTCTCAGGGGTCTTGTTGCAGCTCAAGGTGTCTGTCCACAACCTTTCTTGTGAATGTTCAACCCACTCCAGGTGCTACATGAGCATCTGGCTGGCTAGCTCTCGAGGAAGAACAGAGATGGCCTGTGAGATAGTAGAGTCCTAGAGGGAAGAAAACATTCATCCGATGCCACCAACCCGTGGCATCACCTCCCTATGTCATACCTATACACCCATCTCTCTCTCTCTCTCTCTCTCTCTCTCACACACACACACACACACACACACACACATGCACACACACATGTGCATGCACACGCACAATCACACACATGCACACACATGCACACACATCACATACACATATTCTTCTCTCATCATCCTCTTCACATAGACACATCACTTCCGCAGTGCCTCCCCAAACCCATGGTGGACTTCATGATACGATAGATCAAGGAATGTCTTTCTCACCCCAGTGTCACCCAAGCTAATACAGGTTGAAGTGAAATGTGGAGGAAATCCTTTGAAAGCTCCAGATGTCTAGGTGACACAACAGGGTGCCACCGGCATCCATCTTTAGAGTCAACTGTTACTACACTTTGCAAACATACAAACCTAAATCTTTTCCCTAGATGGCATTTGCTACCATCTCTATTGTTGAAATGAGGAAACTAAATTGGCTTGTGTAAGGTCACAAGGACAGTAAGTAGTTGAGTCCTTCCTGACCGTCTAGTTCCAAATCCTGCATGCAGGCACATTTTTTTGCATTGACAAGTTCATTTATAAGCTATATTGTACAGGAAGCAGTCTATACGCCATAGGAAGTAGGAGAGAGAGCATGGTGTCAGCAGTGATATGATGAGAGATCTGAGCGTGAGTGAGTGGCAGAATGGGTGGAAGGTTCTAAAGGAGCACACGGAGGCAAAGGTAACCCACCTGACTCCCCCTTTGCTGAGCAGGACTCCTTGTTACCACCTTGTCGTGGTCTCTGTCTAGTCTTCTGTAACATCCCTTTTAAGTAGGCAAAGAACCATTTTCAGTAGTTCTGAGGATTAAGTGTGGAAATCCCTAGGGGCCGTTATTCAACCCACGGCAATGAAATTGGCAGTGATCATGAAGATCGGACACTGGTGTTCAGAATGTGGAGAAATGAAAATTGTCCATATCACCAATGATACAGTAAAAAGGATGCAGAGTATGTACAGGAGTTAAGCTTTAAAACCTTCTACATGTTTTTTAAAGAGGCTTAAAATGTTGAGAGAGAGAGGATAGATAGATAGAAGATAGATAGATAGATAGATAGATAGATAGATAGATAGATAGATAGA